>CALSBV010011423.1:8618129-8637598 GCA_943590825.1 Bovichtus diacanthus
GTGTGTGTGTGTGTGTTGCGTCTGGTCAGTGATGTGACATTATTAAAATATACCAATGGAAAGACACGATCAGTAAATCGCACAGACTTAACGCACACTAAATCGCACACACATATTACAGCATCCTTATATCTCACACACATACACACTATTCTTTACACGTTCAGTCTCTTCAGTTTCTACTGAGGTTGCAGAGCAGACAATTGTGATGATGCTTCAGCGGAGGCTATTCAGAGCTTTGATAGGGAAATATGAAACAGCTAAGCCACCTAAGCATAGTTAGTAATATCAGTTTTATTAAATCGACATTTGCATTTGAAAATTAGACATAACACGCTGACACCAACCTGAAAGACAGGTTCATAGTTTGACAATTTTTCTAATTTTACAGGGGATGTTAAGAGTCTAAAGGTTCTTTCTAGCTGTCTAATTCTCATTGCACCGAGGAAAATAAGAGCCAATTAATCCAAATTCTGATTTCGTTTTCTCAGTTACCAGCTAAATTAAGGTTAAATCAAAAGGTGCAGCAGAGTTTGGAATTTGACTTTCTCTTTCGTTATGTTAACATGTGTTTACATTTTGTACGGACCCGCCTAGGCTCATCTCTTGATAGTGATACTTTGCACAACTTCTTTGAACATGGGACACTATAAAAACTGAGACACTTTCTGCTTTGATACGCAGTCAGTGGCTGCGATTGCTTCAGACAAAGATTGTATTTGGAGCAACTTTCTAAGCTCTGCTAGGGGCAGTGAGATGGAGGGAAGAAAAAAAGAAAATAGTCAAGCCTATCAGTACTCAGGCTAAGAAGCTGCAGCTTTTGCTTTTTTTCCCAGGTGGCTTTGCAGATCCAGCGGTTCATGCCTCAACCGGACATTCAGCTGACAATAAACACGTTTGATGCTGACTGCTGTTGGGCTGTAAAGTTCCCACTAAACCCCCATGGTCTGGGCGTTGGGGAACATATCCATGCCGACCGCCTCGGATCCCTCATGACTTAATTAGTGCTCTCTGATTCTCCGCATTAGTTTACTGTATGGGAACAACTTTTATCCTTAACTGTAATCAGCTTGCCCAGAAGAATAGAACACAATAAGAAGCCTGTTTGAAGTGTTCTTTGTGTTATCTCGAGCACTTCAACAAAAGCCCAGTGCAGCTTGCCTCAGAGTATAATGCTGGGCCAGTAGGCAGCCCAGTTGTTAAAAACCTGCACTGTTGCGTAGGACACCTGCAGTTCTGTTTCCCCAGACTATGCATAGAAAAGCAATTGTTTTTCTTAATTATAAAGCTAATGTTCTGAGGCTTTTGGGCTCATTAGTTCCTAAAGGATATGTTGTTTTTTTGTGGTTACGTGATCATATTAAGTTGATTTGGTAGAATTATTTAAGAATTCAAGCAGCCTGGCGGACCAGCCTCATGAAAGTTTCCTCTCCTGATTAAAGAGATTATTCCCAAAGTGAATAAATTCAACCATTTATTACCGTTTGCCCTCCTCACCCAGCTGAAAAAAGGTTTTTGTGATGAATTCTTGAGGTGTCATTAATATGCATAATCAGGCAAAGCTGGACATTAGCCTAGTCTTTTAGGTCTATTATCAGGAGATGACCATGACAGACTGCAGAGCTTTTATGAACCTCTTATAAGATATATAAGATATTCTGTTCCCTCTGATGATCAAGGTGACCGCTAATTTGATGGCAATCCTCTTCATCTGTCCGAGCAAGTATAATAATGGCATCTACTTGGAGGATTTCGATGCAAAATTATTTATGTGAAAAGGAAAGCAATTCAATATTTTTTTTAATGACTGGCCTCTCTATAAAATAAGCTGGGATAGGATGTTGTTGTTTTTTGTGCTGAGTGAAATCTTTTTTTTTTTTTTTAAATGTACACATCACACAACTTGTCTTTATCAGTATCCAGATTATGTTGATTTTAGTCCTCAGTAAGAAATACATATATCCTTTATGGGCTTTCTGTGATTCCAGAAGAAATAAAGGCACTACTAATAGTGAGCGAGCAAATATAAATGCACCTTTCTTTCAGAGTAAATTATCTGTCTTTATTCCGATATGTTTCTTTGACACTGGAGGTGTTGTATCTAGCTGTCACTCTGCCCAGATCGTCTCATGGTCGTCTCCATTAATGGTACAACTGCACCATCTAGTGTTAAGAAGGCAAAGTCATTTTGCAGAGTCCCTGAAGTCGAATTTTTAAGAAAACACAATTAATGGCATTTTTTTTCATTGAAAACCAGATATTTTCATCATGCAAGACTGATAACCAGTCGCTCAGTCATTTGTTTGGAGACGGGAGCATTTCGCAATTCTGCTTAATGAGCAAAAAGTACAATCCATCAACACAAGAACACCAACTAAATCTAGATTATGAATGTTTTCTCTTAGTATAATTGGTTTGTTTGAGTATGCAGTTGTGTAAACACTGCAGTAAAATAGGCAAATACTTTTAATCATCATCAACTGGAAAACACACAAAATACTTATTTTTCATCTGTGAGTCAAATATGCATGTAAACAAATGTGTCATTTATGTGGTCCAAAGATTGGACACTGTTTCCTTGATATGAGCTTAAGACACCAGCACATCAGTAGAGTCAATACAGAAGCCTGAATAGACGCTAACTGTCGCAGTGCATCACACAAAACCTCATTTGGAGTTTTCTCTGTTAAAGGAGCAAAACGATGGAAGTGTCTACCAAGTGAATTGAAAATACAATACAATTTGAAGGTTTTTAATAGAGGTATTAAATCATGGCTAAAAGAGCAACAACATTGTTCTCACACCTAATACTAGGCACGCCAGTATTTTGTGGATGTATTTTTGTGGATGTATTTTTGTGGATGTATTTTCTTTTCTATTTTTTTTTTTAAAGCCTCCCGTGGACAGGTGTTGTAAATTAGCGTTTCTCTACAAACACTTAACACGGTGCATCTGGTCCTTGTGCATAAATGTACGGTATGCTACAATTCAAATGATACTGTGATCTCTTTATCAAATAAACTAAACAAAAAAAAAAACTAAGCTAAATTAAACTAAACTAAACTATATTTAATTCTGACTCTCACGTAAACCCTCTCACATGACTGAAGTAAAACCACCAAATCACAAGTCAATTTCATAAGTTCTTTTCCAAATCAACAAATAACAGCAACTGCATGTTTGTTATATGTTAAGTTTTTGTTAATATCATTATTCACTTACTCCCCTCCTCATTTATTTAAATATTCATTTAATTCTTGCTCTGCAATTTATCAATAAAATGTCTATTGGCTGTAATCTCATTGTCATTTGACATATTTATTTTTGCCTGAGGGACACCTATGGTTTTCTGTAGTTCACATGTATTTTAAATATATATATTCATCAATACGTATGTACGAAGCCTTTATTTTTAATCATGGAGAAGTCCTTCATTCCCTCTTAAACATCTTGAGCAGATGACCAAGATGTTTGGGCTCATGTAACCATGACAACCGTCATTTTCACCATAATCACTGTGCCGTGAATTACAGGAAAATCAAAGGCTGACATGATTTCATTCCTATTATTTAATCACAATTATATCAGAACATCATATTTTTGTCCTTAAAGATCACCATAGTGCGGTGGCCCTGAGGGTAAAAAAAACCCACCGTACCAAAGTGACAGGGACATAAAAAAAGCAGAATTTGTGGCGTTTGAAAGCGGCTGTGTTTACAGGCTTCTCCCTTTATTACTCTCTGAGAGGAGGATTACGCATTCACACAAATACATCCAACAGAAGTCAATTAGACCAGTCATTTCTCAACATAGGCAATTTGGAAAGTAATAAATATTGACACATTTAAACAGCTCTACTGATATCATGTAGGAGAGAAAATATTCAGCCATAATGTGTTAATAGTGTAGTTGTGTAAATCTCAGACTTAAAAAAAAGAAAAGGAAATGTATATTTTTTGTATTATTCGTTATCAGCATTTTGACATTGATTTTTATTTGTCCAAGCGCTCTCATTTACATTTATATTTAGTCCAGCACTGTTTAAAACATTTTTTTATTCTGGATTTCATTTTAGTCCAAATAATGAATGTTTTATATGCAAATTAAACCAAGAGGGACACAAACACACAAGGTCTATCCAAATTCGTAATACCCTATATATCTACAATTGGCTTGATAAGTAATGTGTATCTTTGACTGTTAGTAAATGATTAAAATAAGGGGAGCTCAACTGGAAATTGAGAGCTGGATGGTGGTAGACGAAGCCGCAGGGACTTTGCAGCGACTCAGCATGGCCGGAACAAGTCCAATGTGAATCTTAAGGAGGTCAGAGCCAGACATCATCTGACGGAGGAGATGTCTGCTCTCACAGCCCAGCTGGAAGACTCCCAGTTCCTGCAGCACCTGTGTCATTGCAAATGGGCAGCTGTGGAACGAAAGGGCTGGACTTTAAAGGCCCAGCCGGATGAGGTTCGCTGGAGACACCACTACTATACTGCAGAAGCTGAACGGACCATTAAAGAGCTCAAGTGTGAGGCTCGCATTGTAAGAATCAATGCTGTTAACAGGCTGGTTCTTGCTGAAAGGTTCATGGCAAGCCTGAATTTCAAACTGGATGAAACCAACAAGAAGCTGCAGCAGCAAAACAGCAACCCTGCTGCAGAGCAGTGTGAGGAGGCTCCAACCCCGAGCACAAAGGCCTCCCAGACAGACCTGGAAGCTGCAGCAGCAGCTCCTCAAGGCACAGGAAAACCTGGAGGAGCAGGCTGCTAAACACAGGGAGGACCAAGAGGCTCTCTGCTATGAAATTGAGGAGCTCAGAGCCAAACTCTGCACCAGTGAGGCCCTTAAAGAAAAGCCTTGCACAGCTGGAGCAGCAACAGAAGCCGGACACAGAGATGGCGGCTGCACTGAGAAGAGCAGAGGAGGAGAAGGCCTCACTTCAGCAGACTCTGCAGGAGGAGGAAATCTAGTCCACGGGGAAGAAAGTGTCGGACTAAAAAGAAGGTCAGGTCGTTCACTTGAGCGGCAACAGCAGGAAGAAGGACGGCAGATAAAAACGTGTCTCTTAACTCGATTCTGCACTCTATCAATAAAAACAAATAAATAAATGTCAGAACTTTTTCTGGGAAAGAAGAAACTTTTCTATATTCACTAAACTTATTAGGCATGATCTGAAATATTTGATAGTAGGACATTATCTGTGCATTGTTATGTCATTCAATTCATCAAAGTTGCAAGTTGCACTCCAGTTGAGTACGCATGTATTAGTAGTGTCGTTGCACCTCGCATCCAGCAGAGTGCGCCAGAGTGCTCTCTCTCTCTCTCTCTCTCTCTCTCTCTCTCTCTCTCTCTCTCTCTCGCTCTCTATCTCTCTCTCTGATTTTTCAGGGGATTTACTGCAGGTCTGAATTTGTAACAAACCAGTTGCTCCAGTTACTGTAGTTTAAGTCCCTGCACAAGAGGATTTGACTTATTTCTGGCAGATTCTGGGGACTGTGTGTGCATGTTTATTTTATGCTTGATTGATATCTTCCTCACTTTCCTGACAGTCCTTTGTTCACATGTAAGGGCAGGTCAAGGTACACCTTTACACCTTAAACCTTTTTACACCTAGAAGTGTTGTGAACTAATGTAATTCCAGCAAAGCTCCATTCAACACCTGTGCAAATGTTCTTAAAAGGACTTTGAGAAAAAGATGTACTGTATGTTTGGTTCAAACATATCCATAGAGCATACATTTTGTCATATTATTGTAACTCCAAAATGTCCTCACACCAAAACGAAAGAGTAGGATTGACAGTGATTCCGAAAAACAGCATGTGTGACATGTTCTATTTAACGTTGTGTTACAGTTTGTAAGGATTTATCATTTACAAGGACGAGACAAAATAGGCTATCGTTTATTGTGGAAAGAATGGAAATTCCGTTTATTTAATTATTCTACTACTTGAGTGTTTTCCATCAAGCAACAGCCTCTTTGTTTTACTTATTCCTGAGGCCCTGATTTTTTTTGAGTGGTTGAGGCCATCAGTCATGCCATAGCAGGAACAGGTGTAATGAATAACATTAATTGAATTTCATGCTTCATTTTAATGGAACAATGTCATCATTAATGTTATTAGTTGTACCTGTGCTTCCCGACGAGTCACAACGCTGCCAGGAAAAAAGGTCCGTTACCATGTTTGCTTAATAAAATCATGAGTTTGTGAGCATTCTGTCATTTAAAAAGAATAATTATGTTGAGTAGAGCGTAGTTTTATTGTCTCTGACTAGAGGACATCTTATCCTCGCTCTGTGTCTACTCACCTGGCAGCTGTTTATGTAAAACCGCCGCCCGCCTGCCTCTTGTAGCTGCTATGTTCCACACACCTGTCCCCTTTTACACACAGCTCACTCAAACAGCTGCCACATTAGCTCCATACCTGTCTGCCTGCTTTCCTGCTCAGCTCAAAGCCACACTACTAACACAAACATTTTAAGTCATTGTTTTTATTATGGAAAATGCAATCAGGCTAAATTCAGCCTTAAAAAAACATAACAAATAAAGAAAATCCAAAAAAGGGGTACATCACTGTGATTCGTAAACCAGGGATTCCCATCTTGCTGGCCGATGACCCGTATTGTATTATATATATATATTATATATATATATATATATATATATATAATATAATACATAAAGACGTTTACAATAAATATTACCAAGACAAAAAAAAACGTTTTATTCTTTCTGTGCGGCCCGGTACCAAATGATCCACGGCCCGGTTACTGGTCCGCGGCCCGGTGGTTGGGGAGCCCCTGCTCTAAAGGGCCTTATTGTCACAGGTCGCATATGTCTATGACTCACAAGCAGGGTGAAGCTCCCCTCTCAGGCTGTTTCGTTTAAGTAAAAAAAATTAAAAAAACTTAATTTTCATGAAAAAAGCTTGGATGTGAAAAAAACCTTAATTTTCATAAGTAACTTCACTCACTCTGTTCACTCAGACGTAAAACGTGTTTTTTTATTGGTTAAGTGGTCCTTGGTATGAAAAGGTGTGAGAACCCCTGGTCTATGGCCAACAGAACAACTTGGGCGATTACGAAAGTCTCACAAACTCCACACAAACATTCCAGTAAACACATAGTAATTCAAGCCTTTGTGTGTCAATGTATTAATAATTCTCTGAAGTCCGTTCACTCATACATGAGAAACATAGCGTCACACTGAACTATTATTTTGGCCGATTTTACCTTCAAAACCAATTTGAGACTGAAGTTTGAGTCTATCTTGAGCACACGTCTTCCATACTTTACTTAGTTTTCCACACTGACTATTAGCTGATTCAAGTTTTGTGCATATCACTATGTTGTGCACTTTAAAAAAACTAGATTATTTATCATCGTGTGACATTTTGTCGACCATACCCAGCTACAAGATTAAGCTTCCCTGTGTGTTTATTTTCGTAACACAGTGTTGGTGTGACAGGATGTTGGACTTGTATTAGCATGTTGTTGTAAAAGCTGAGGTTCTACCTGAGTAACCAGCTTAGCTGTCACTGGGACAAAGTCTTTTTTCACATAAGTAACACATGTTGAAGTAGAGTGTGACTTTAAGTGAAAGAACATCCAAACCCCGTGTTTTATCAGGCTGATATAGCTCATGAGGCGGTGTAAGGTAAAACACAAATGTAAAGCTGATGTTGTGCCGGCTTGAGTTGTAGTTTGGGCGGATGCTACAATTACATGTGAAAACAGGGCGAGCCACAACTATTTGTTTTTATCATTTTTCTTGCCATCACTATTTAAATTGCCCAGTACATGTCCCAACAGCAGCAGAGAATTCTTGAGAAAGAGGTATGCAAACACAAAATAACGAACTTCAGTCAGATCCTTGCCAAAAGACGACTCGTTTTTCTTGGTGCACATGTGGAGGATCACCACCTCAAAATGTACAGAATCACAGATCAGGAAACTTTTTTTAACTTTTTTTTAAATTATGAACCTGTTCACCTCCAAAACAAAAGCATCTTCCCTAACCTGTGAATAAGTGTAGGAGGACTCATAAATGTTCAGCTATAACGCCTCGGTGTAAAAGCTTTTGATGAATATTAGATATCTACTCAGTGCATGAATGAAAAGACCCAATTCTGACGCACTGACTGAATTCATAAAGCACGGCAACTCTGTAGATCACAGATAACTGTAGGTGCTCCTGCTTCTGCCAACGGGAGCGGTTTAGCAGTTAAATGTATATTAATGATTAAGATTCCCAAACACACACCCATATACAACACAGACACATGGATACTGTCTGAGGGCTGGATAGTGCAGGTCGTAACAGCCTCCTTGTTTTTATTGGTAACAGAGAACAGAAAGTTGTACGGGCTCAAAACATAATTAGCAAGAGGATTATCCAGTTTTATGTGGTAAATGTTTGCTCAACTCTTCACTTTGTATGCTGACACTAGTGAATACTGTATATTTCAAGCATCATAATGAGACTTGTGGAATTTGTCTTATTCAGTCTATGGATAGAGGGCGACATATGTTGTGGAAGTCCTCCGAGACAAATTTGTAATTTGTGGCTATAAATAAAACGTCGACATTCGGATTCTGAATCAAAATTCGAATGCTTAACTGCTTCTTTTTTTTTTGCCCCTCTATTCTTTCTGTTTAAACTCGGTATTTCTGCACAGCTGCAGATAAAGATTAGGCTTCACTAATTAGTACTATACTATTTTTAGAATTAGATTCCAGTGATCCAAAAGTCAAAAATATATTGAAAAAACATAAAAGGGAGGAACACACTCACAAATGATTAAATAAAGTTGATTTAATAAATAAAAAAAGACTAAACTAATTTCATCCAATGATTAACTTTATTCAAATTGAGAATTTTGAAAATATTTTTTGGGTATGACCAGACATTGGAAAAGCTCAAAAGAAGCTTTGAATATAAGAAATGACATTCTGTACGGCCCTAAAGCAAAGTACTTCACAACAGCAATGTTTAGCATTTTTTCTCTTATTCACATAACAGGATCTTGTGTAAACCAGTGGGATTAGCAGTAAATTAAACAAGATAAAAGTATAGTATGTGCAAGTATGCGAGTGTATGGGTGGAACTTTTAGGATAAGCAGCATATATGGGAAACAGAAACTAATACGGACCTAAATAAAATAAAATTTAAATTAAAAAAAGAAGACAGCAGAACTACAGGGCGTTTAAGATATTTTGAAAAAAAAAAAGTTTATTAATTTAACAAGCATACAAAACAACAAATAATTTTTTCAAACTACCAATGCAGTTTCAGTGCAATTCCAAAATATACATTTTTCAGCAGGGCATGTTAATAAAAGTTATTCACGTCAGAAACAGCCATTTAAATAAATTTGTTTTTTTATGATTATCATGACAATTGTCCTAGCCAGAGGAAGCTCGCAAGTGATACCTTCTTGAGGTAAAACTGTACACATCCAATCTTTAATGTACAAATCAAAGCACTACATCACAAATGAAATATTAAATACCTGAACAAAAATCATAAGTACTGTAGCACAATACAAACCAATGCATTTGTAAACAAAGCTTGTAAACAAAAAAGGAAGTATGTGGTTATAGATATTTGGTTTGTGGATTTAATAAATACCTAGCTGATGAACTGTATCCTATCAGTTTACCACATAAACAGTATTTGGTGTGCAAGTGTATCAGACCGTCAGTTATGACTTTAAGGTGAAGGACGTGAAAATCTGGACATTATTTTCCTACTCTGTGTATTTTTCCACAACTAAAGGCTATAGCATAGATAAACACAGAGGCCGATTAAAGTTGAAAATACCCACTTCCTTTATCCTTTCTCTTCAGGTAAGAAGTGAAATTATGTGCGTGCCAACAATGCAGGCAAATCGGATTTCACTCACAGAAAGGACTGTTACTTTAAGACAGGATCATAGTATCCGCAGGGCACAGCAGTGAAACAATAACAGGAGCACAAGGATGGCACTGCCAAAAAAGGACTGACTTGAGTTAAGTCGCTTGTGACTGGAGGATGTTGAACCTTGTGTCAGGCACAACAGGCTGAGTTGGTGATGACCAACTAACAAACAGCATCAACCTCGAGTCCACAGCTTAACAAAGGTTCATTGTCAGCAATCACAGCATCAGTAAGGCCAATAGAATATTGAGGGTTAAGAGTTTTATGGTCAGCGCCACTGATTTCAGCTTAACATCACAACAGATTACTTAAAATGTTCAAATGCCATTCAATAACATGGCCTACAATAACAGAAGTAGCTTTTTTTTTTTTAGAATGGTTGCCAGTCCGTAAATTCAATACTGATATGTTCCATGTTTCTTTGGAGTTTACTTTTTCTTCTTTTCAGGTGCTACAAGTATGCTGCTACATGAAACTGAACAGTAATGTAACCAAAAACAGAGCCTGGACGCAGAAATCCATTAAGAACTCGTGTTTTCCTAATTTTGCTTAATGATCCACATCAAAAGTTATGGAGCGCTGCAAAAGTGCACCTTCGTTAGCTCCCCTTCTAACTTTCCTATATCACCAATCTGGGAATGTATTACTTGATTTGCACTCTTACCAAGAAACTAAACTTTCAAATTCAGCTGCTCCAGGCCTTTGTGGAAGCTCACCCTATGCATAAGTTAATATGTTAGTATCAGATACTGCTACAGTCATATTCATACTGCCGCTATCAAGTGTGTAACAAACACTGTATAAGCATATCAAAATGTATCACTGATAGAACATCAGATCGTAAGGTAATCTAAATCAAATAATAATAATAAATATATAAGTATATATATTTATTAATTATATTCTATTATTCAATCATTGTGCTATTTCTCCAATACCAAGGATTCAAAAAGCACTCCAGCTTTCAGTCAGCACTCAGCCACACAGAGAGAATATAAGCCTTTAAGACATAACTCTTACGGGAGTTTTTGCTTATTACAGCATATTCAATGTACAGATTATAACTGCCATTGAAATGAAGGAAAGCGAATTGTGGTCATCTTATCTGAAAATTGGACTGAACGTAAACAGCGTGAAAAAGCACTGCATTCGCCGATAAGCTCCATCAACTTATTGTACCACACCGCCAACTTCTCATGGGGCCGATCAAAACCACGAGCTCAGTGGAGACTCTGTGACGAAAAGTAGGTTAGGGAGTCTAGTCATTTGTTGTTTTCATTGTGTGCGTCTGTGCTTTGAACAGTGGAAAGTGATGGGGAACCGAATGGTCACAGGTTAAAGTGTAATTCAACACTAAATGACATTGGGTGGAAAACGTGTGCTGCACTGTCCTCTGTGGGTTTGCGACTTTGGAGCATGCTGTGTTTCTGGCCTCATCCCAATCAGTGATGTCACAGCAGGTGTTCTCCATCAGCTGTCATAGGCAAAACACCTGCTGTGACGTCACTGGTCACTATGGTTTCAGCTTCCAACCCATGCAGGGCAGCACAACAGCACTTTTCTACCCAATTTGAGTCAGTATTAAATTAGCCTTTAAAACGTCTCTTTTCTATCTCCTCTTAAGCATGGTTTAATCGCTCTTCTAGCTCCACCTCAAATATTGGCGTTCCAGGTCTCTCACATTGTCCGTTTCCCTCTCTACCTAATACACTCCTCCTCTGATGGGCTTTCTGATTCTTCATTGTCGCTGTCATCCAGTTCAGGAAGATCTCCCCACAGGAGCAGATTTAGACCTGCAGACACATTGGAGGGTGACAACAGGGCGAACCTGCGAAGAATTCCAATTTGATCAAGTGGAGCTTGTACCAACCTGTCACATCCAGTCTGTTGAGAGTAGATACAGCATCGCTGTTGAACATCCAGAAATGGCCGTTGTTACAGGAGAGCAGGCAGGGTTTACAGGGTGCCACAACATGATAGCCCACAACATTACCACTGGGAGAGGGAGGGAGAGAGAATAAAGAAGAAACGTGTGTCAGCGCTTTACTGGGGGCACTTCTGAAAAGTGCTAACTCCACTAGCGGTGTCTATTATCTAACAGATGTTTGTTTTTGCCCTGTGTACAACAACAACAAAAGGCCTGGCAGTACAAAAGAGGTTCCATAAAACCTCACTGTAGCACTAAACTGTCCTTTGGGTCAATATCAGAAATAAATGCCAAATGGCAGAATTTCATTTTAATTACAGGTGTATAAGGCTGAAATTGTAACTCTTTTTAAATGCACAAATCAAAGTAACTGGTGGGTTTACATTTCACTGGACTTGTGCTTTATTAATTGTATGTAACAAATACAATTAATTGATTAAATACAATAATTAGTCAACAGTTGTTGTGTCATCATTAAAAGAAAGGTAATGGGCAACCATTTTGATAATGAATTAATTAATTGTTTGAGACACAAGTAGAAACATCAATTATTCTCCGTTTTCAGGTTCTTAAATATGAGGATTTGCTGCCTTTCTCAGTTTTATATCATTGTAAATTGAATATATTTGATTTTAGACTCTTGGCCAGACAAGACAATACATATGAAGATTTCACCTTTGGCTTTTGGAAATTGCAATGGACTTTCTTCACCATTTTCTGAGGTTTAATAGACCAACTCATTAATCAAGAAGACGATCACTATGTAAATTAGACAATGGAAACAATCCGTAGTTGCAGCCTTACATGTAAACCAGCTACATGGGTAGGACATGTTTGCTGTGCTTCTTATCAACATCTCACATTAGCAGATGGTCTTTCTAAAGTAAACAACACTGTAGGCTATAGAAGAGCTTTACGTACCACTTGAGACATGCAATGTCTCTCAGTTTGCATTTGCAGCTTTCAGTAGAGTAGCAGCTGGCCACAAAGTCAACAGTTCTGGGGGGAGGGAGGGGAGAAGAGAGGAAGAGGGAGAGAGAGAGAAACAAACATAGCCATGAAAGGTTAAAACCCACATCAATTCATATGTTCATGCAACAAACCCGTTTAATCACAGTTTGGGTACCAATATTGTGTCCCTATCCCCAACAAATGAGCAGTTTGATATCTGTTGGCTACGGTTTGTTTCACAAAACGTTACATCTTGCCCTAGCAACAACAGACATAAACAAAGGGTGCCAGCATTGCTAACTAGATTAGCACTTACCTATTGGGAGGTATATCAGTCGAAAAAAGCTCAACCTCAGTGTCTGCAAGAAGCACTGCTTTCATACCTCTCGTGCAGAGCCGACTCTCACAAAATATGCAGTTCACCTGGGTCACACACTTGTTTTTGAAATTAGCGTTGGATGTAGACATTGTTGTCCTGCCAAAATGGACGAACTCTCGCTCTTTCTGTCCCCAGACAGCAAATGCAGCAGAAAAACAAGAATCGGGGACTGCTGTTGCTCACTATCCGTTGAATTCGGGATAATATTACTCGTTTTGATGTTAACTTCGCAAGCGTTAACGCTAGCACTAACGTCCTTGTGCAAACGTTAGCCTTTTCCTAACGAGAAAAAGGAAGACAGCTAACGTCAGCTTGTTGAGCAAACGTACGGGAAAATATCGATTTCCACGAAACGATTTTTATATAAAACTAAATGGTTTGCTGTATTATTGATAAATACAAGATATCGGCAAATAACTGGCCTGTTTTACACGACTGGTACAGCATCCATTCGGATGTAGTTAACAGCTAACTAAATAGCTGTCAGCTTTGTTTACAACTTCCTGGTATTTAACAGCACTTCCTGAAACTATCTTTAAAAGACCCTACATCTGACTCAGATTGGATGCACTCCATAGTAACCGACGCGATTGGCCACCTTCATTACAAAATCTGAATTTCATTGGTTATAAATTAGAGTTGAAACGCCCACATTCAAAAATCTTGACAGCCGATTGGGTGTGCTTGCATGTCATTCAAATTCTGTTTCACCAATCGTGGTGTGGGAAGAATTACTCTTGTCCTATAAAATTAGGCGGGGCTGTAGCCTGTGCCGTTTTTTTCGACGTAAGAAAAAAGTTGATGCGCTTACTTTCAGGAGGAGGCGTTTTAAATGGACAGTTTAAATGACAGTTAGAAATGGTAGCTGTCGAAAGACAAGTCAAGGTTAATGCATTTCCATTATGTCAAACAATATACCGAGTGGCCATAGATAGCGGCCAGAGTTATGGAATTGCTTGCTAACAAGCTAAAGACTTTTTGGGGGCTAACGTCAGCTAGCTACATCCTTAGCTACAGATCATTCGCCGTTTGTCTTATTAAATACTCCGTTATAGTCATTTAAATTCAGCATCAGGACATGTGTAAAACACCTTGTCTCCCATCACCGGCCATAACGTTACTGAAAGGATATATAAAGTGGCTATTAAACCCACGTTTGCTCACTTTGCCCACCCTGGAATAAATTCTCCTCACATTGCAACCGGCCGATTATCCTAAATATTGCCTTTTATCTATGTAACCTCTGGTCAAACAAGACACCCCTTTACTACATGCAGTGAAGGGATTGTCTGCAACACATGTGGTGTTGAATACTATCCATGTGTGCATCCATGCCTGTCCTGCGCACTGGGGTCGACCATCCAGCCCCTCCATCTCCACTCGGTTCCTCCTCTCTCTCACTTCAGGAGGGGGAAGAGGAGAGCGGTTTAGTTTAGACAGGCGGACGGGCAGCTGCGTGGCCGATACACGCTCAAGGCAAATATATGAAACTAACTTTTCGAAGAGCAGACCGACAAGATATCACTGTTTGCTTTTCAAGAAGGGAATGAATCGCCTTTCACTTGAAGTTGTTTGCACCATAACCGGTTTTGAGGAGGCGGCGAGGCGCGGCGGCGGATGGGAACATACAGCAGCAGCAGCAGCGCCAAACTCACAATGCGCCGGGAGTGAACAGAGGCAGGGAGACAATACAGATCCGCGGGCACTCTGAGGAGCTGCGATCTCTCATCTGGGCTCTATTTTCCCTCTCAAAACCTGCTCCAGAGTGGCATTGCCTCCGTTTACGGCTTATTTTCTTTTTGACTGATTGAGACAACATTGACTTCGCTACGAGGGCAAGTGGTTTGATCTCCAAACTCAGCCATGACGTCTCCGGCGAAATTCCGAAAGGAAAAGGAGATAGTGGCCGAATATGAAACTCAAGTTAAAGGTAAAACTTTTCAAACGCTTCTCGCATGGTAATATTTAGCACACGCCTCAGCAATGTGCCTTTTTTTAAATTTTATTTTATTTTTTTTAAAATATGTGTTTTCTTACTATATGGTGTGTTTTCCTTGACTTGCCTGATTGCATGGTTTCCTGTACCCTCACCTCTCCTATCACATGGAAAGGACACGCTTGCCTTTGTATTTCCCCAATAATCCAAGAAGGCTAATGGCAATATGTGGACGTGGACGATCAGTAATATAGCAACAATTGCAACCATAGCTAGACATCATGATCGGCGTGTTTTCAAGCGTGTGATCGCTCGCCTCTAACGCAGCGCACAGATGGCCAACAAAGACAGGGGAAAAAAAACCCCGCTCAGAAATCAGTGTTGTTGTCCAGATGTGGTCTCTATGTGGTCTCTAAAGAAACGCGTATGTGAAGGTGGTGTGTGTGTGTGTGTGTGTGTATATGTATGTATGTATGTGTGTGTGTGTTGTGCAGACTACCCAGAGGGCTGGGGTTTCGACATGGAACAAGGCAGGGCGTTTTCTCTCCCCTCTGTCTCCTGCGTGTCTTTGCTGCTGGTGTGCACCGCCGTCCGTTAAGGCTGCGTGCGTGCGCGTGCGTGCGTGTGTGTGGCTTTTAACGCATATTTGCAATTACATGATCCATTTGTGTTAAGGCTTGTCCATTGATCCCAGTTCATTGGTGTCGCCCCTGCCCACGACCAAGGACACGAGAGAGCAGCAGGGGTGGGAGAGCAGATTGTAGTGGTAAGAGAGGGGTGTTCGATGTTAACTGTTTACTGGTTGATTGGTGTGTTGATGTTTCTGTCATCAGGCAGGCACACTGTATTCAGCTGGGCAGTGTCAGTCAGAGCTTCAGTGATTGCTTATCTAGTTTAGGTTAGAGGTGGGGAGTAGAGGGACAGCACCGAGGTGGCAGGAAGGGGAGGGAGAGGGATGTGGGAGAGAGAGAGGACAGGATATTGTTCTCCTCATGGACAACATGTTTCCACTGCTGCTGCAGTGCAAGATCACTAGATAAAATGGGCTACCACCGTCCTCATCACACCCTTCTCATGTTCTTTTAAGAACACACGTCCTCTTCAAAGCCTTGTGTTCAAAATTGTCACCTTGTAGCCCTCCTATTCTCCTGTAGAGCTGCTGCCACCTGCATCTTTGTAGGATTGCGCTGACAGTCAGTGACAAACAAAGAGTTTTGTGGAGTGTGTTATCACAAATTGCTATATTGAGAAACTGGAATTTCTGGTGCTGATATACAGATAGATGACACAAGTGTCTAAGTGAAGTGTGGAGCCGGCAAAACGCTTCTGGAGCTCCATAAACGCCATTTTTCCAAAAATACTATTATGAGTGGTAAAAATGAAGCGAGATCCGATGAGTGCAAAAGCCACATCATATGATTTAGGTCAATTTCATACCTATCAAACCCTTCAATGATCCCAGTGTGCCCTGTGTGACATCTGAATTTGTTATGTTTCACCACTACATCCAAGTTTATCCTTTTAATTTGTCACTTGTCTACGCAAAATGAATGAAAAGGAGCATCTGTGCACACGTATTAATAAGCAAGCCATTGACCAGAACTTGTCTTCAAGAAACCTATGGGTTAGATTTGGTCACACATTCTAACAGGTAAACCTGTCAATTAAACTAATGTCACAGATTAATCCAGGGTAACTCCACTCGGCTCTGTGTTAACCACTTCTTATTAGCCACTTCCTCTTGTTTACCTGCCTATGTGCAGACTCCTTTAGCTGTCACCGCAGTGACATTAGCGCTGTTGTCCCAATGTCCCGGTAGGCCGCTGTTTATGCTTGGCAGCCCGTGTAAAGACTTTCTGTCCATGCTGCATTGTGAGGCCTGTCTGCAGTGTTTGTCAGCTTGTGGACTTAATGTTTGTCCATCGACCCTCTGCATCGATTCCCCCCTGTCAGTTACTCCACTGCTCCCAAGCGAACAGCTGTGTTGAGCTTCCTCACTCTGTCCAGCACAAGTTTTTTCCACATACCCGTCTACTCCATCTGGATTGTGCAGATCTGTAGAGGCGTCTCCAGGTGCTGTGTGTGTGTCTGTTGTGACATTCCCAGCCTTCTCTGGGAGACACAGACAGTGTGTCATTACCCTGCACGCTGCTGTTAGATATTCTCTAATGAAGGGTATCAAGCAGCAACACATAAGCCTCCTACACGTCACATCCCTGTATTTGCAAACACATGTCCGTCTTGTTTCCCAGATCTTTAATAGGTCAGCTATTGCACCTGAGGAATCAAACCTTTATGGCTCTAATCAGGCAACATGAATTGTCTTTCTCACTCTGCAGCCATGCACTGCAGCATCATGGGGGAAATGAATGTAAATCCTCCCATGGCTTACATTCATACGTCTCTGCAGCAGGAGAGGAAGATGCATGATGCACAGGCAAACATGATCAACACACAGGGCTCGACAGAATAACTCAAGCACGCGATGAATGAATTGGTCCTAATTCTTTTCCAGACCCAAATGGCATATTAACTACCATAATGTAGCACTTTGTTTGGCCGATGCAGCTCCAGTTTGGCCATTGAACACTGGTGCTTTGCTGTCATACTCTACTGTAGCACCATCGTACTGCATTCATTGTTAGACATGTACTCTCATACGCAACATGACATTCATGTTACACACACTCAGGAATTCCAGTGACATTCCTGAGATTATTTGGCCTCTTTTAATGGATCTCTGCTATCTCTCTTTTTGTTTTTTGACCTGTTTTTCATGATGCGTCTATGTTATATGTCTACCTTCTGTACCTTTTTTGTGAAGGAAAAAAATGTAGAGTTGCTTGAACACCACGATTCTTTTTCTCATCCTGTGTTATTTCACACAGTCAGAGTGCTGATACTCTAATATGGGATTCTGGCTGATGCAAGGAATGTTCCTACTGCTCAGGAAGAGAGGGTGTGTGAGAGAGAGAGAGAGAGAGAGAGAGATGGACGGACAGACTGAGTGATGCAGAAAAACAGAGAGAAAAAGAAAGCAGGGGAAATACAGCTAGAGAAAGAGAGGGATACACATTTAAAGGGGGATAGGAATGTTCTAACACAGATGAAAATGGTTATACACTACGCTGAAATGGAGTTAAGGAATGAGCTTATCACCTACCACTCGTAGTTCACAGAGCACTTATTCAGAATTGAATCCAGAAAGCTACTTTGCGTTTAACAAAAACTCTGAGGTCTGTCACTATTACGGTCTCCAGCACATTTATCCAGTCAATGCACATCTACCAACTATCCCCATGACCTCCTTTACCAGTCAGCAAGAGCGCCAAGGATATTTAAATGGAAAGCTTTAAATCAGGCAAAGGGCAACATTTTAGAGGAACATTAGGGAGTGCTGAGTCTTTAAAAACATTTGACAGATGTTTCATTTTTCAAGTACATTTTGGCTCGGCGCTTCAGCATCTGTCAGAGTTTCACACATCTGGGAATGTTCATAAGTGGCTGCCTTTGCAAATAACTACCACTGCCGCCACTGATAAAATGTATTGTTGGTGGTTTATGGAGAAATACGGAGAGGTTTGTTTGGCCAGCTAATCTGATGATGTGCTGAATAACTTTTTATTGGTCTTTTACACTGAATCCTCACACACAAAGAGGTATGCACAGGCTGCATCTCCAAACCCATGTAGGCTAATATTATTTTCCAGACTGGCTAATAAACTCATTCAAGCTCTGCAGATGTGACGTTGATCTGTCTCCCCTGAAGAGGGACAAGTGTATCTGCCTACGTGTACATTACTAAGCTGCCTGTTTACAAGGCAGCCAGAGAAACATATGATTTAGGATAAATGGCTGCTTTCACTAGCACACAATAGGAAAGGTTGTGACACAGCAAGAGGTTTGTCTGCAGGCAGGATTGTGGGTCTGTGTGTGAATGTGAGGCTCTGTGCCTGGGCTGAATATTTCTGTTTGTGTGTGTGTGTGGTGGTTGATTGATGAGAAACAGGGATACTGCAGAGGGGTCCTCTGACATGCATTTCAGGGAGGTTCTGTGTCCCATTTATTAACTATGAAACCGTAAGAGGCAGAACGAATAGTGACATAACAGGGAAGCACGATTGTTATTGTAACACTGACAAACATCACATATGGGTGGAAGGATGTGAGAAGACATCTTTACGTTAATAAGCTAATCAATTAGTGGTTGTTTTAGGGTTTTGTGTGTGTTTTTCTTAACAACCCATTGTCAATTAGGGCTGTATTGAGTGAGTCCAGTGGTGCACTTACCAACCACAAGTCAATCACAGGACTGTGTGTGTGAGGAGGAGGAGGAGGAGGAGGAGGGGGGGGGGG
>CALSBV010011423.1:8661738-8697995 GCA_943590825.1 Bovichtus diacanthus
GTGTGTGTGTGTGTGTGTGTGTGTGTGTGTGTGTGTGTGTGTTCCCTGAGGCTGATTGCCTATCCTTATGCTAAATATTAGGCCAGCTTCACTGTCAATACGCTGCAGCCCCGTGCACAACCCATGGCTACAGCGACATATTATTTCAATGTGGGTTTTGGGTTCGGATTCTAAAGGTCACATGGTCGTAAGACCACATGTGCACTGGAAATTGCTGTTTTGCATCTGTTGCAATATTTTCCCAGCTCTAACATAAAAAATAGAAGAAAAAAAAAGTGTTTTTTAAATTCTGGATTTAAAGTCTTTTATTTCACAACAATAACAGAAAAAACATTCACACAAAGAAAAAAAAACAACAATAACTGACAAACACAGTCCTTTCAAAAGACAAAAATTAAAAGAAAATAGTACATTGTGCCTGTATTTTGTGCAGCCGGACCTATTTCTTCATAGATCCTTGTGTCAATCATATTCTAAAAGTCTTGTATCTGCAGCCTGTTCCCTCGACAGAGCAGTTGGACCTAATCTTTAGTTCAGTCTGAGCATTTAATTGTTGAATTTGCGTCAGTTCAGCAGCGCCAGCAGCGATGCCCTGTTTAATGCTATGCCTTTTGATCCTGAATGTAAATGACCATTTAGCATTTTCCCTCTCATGTAATTCACTGGCAGCACCTGACCTGAGGACGGACTATGTTCCCAAAAGTACACCACGTGACCTTTTAGAGGGCCAGTGACATTTCAGTGTTTACCTTGTGATAGCTGAGGGTCACAGGGAGTTAGGTGATATTTCACCCCGGTGCTGCAGTGCCATTACCATGGTGATCACTGGTGGGCTGAGCGTGACATGTCACATGGAGGCAGGTTGCTTGAGTAAATAGAGGATGTGGCCCTGTTTTTGGTGGAGAAAAATGTTGTGCAACTGGTGAAGTAAGACAACACAGGAAAAGACAAAGACAGCAGAGAGAAGTGATGCAAACAGGCGTGTGTCCACATGACTGTTTCTCGAATTTAGCATAAGACATAAGGTTAGTTTCAGTACTTTGGCTTCGTAATATGTGTGTAAGTGAATTCTTTCCCCCTCTTCTCCTTGACACATTATTGGTATTACACCCCGGTTAGTCATCTGACCAGTGACAGCCAGTCCCAGCGTATTACATCACACACACACACACACACACACACACACACACACACACACACACACACACACACACACACACACACACACACACACACACACACACACACCTCCCCACGGACACTACCCCCAGTCTATACCCTTCGGTCAAAGACTTTCTCTGTCTGTCTGACCTTGTGGATGCTTGGGTCACTGCTCTACTTCTCCTGACCCCCATCTGTCTGTCTGTGTGTGTGTGTGTGTGTGTGTGTGTATGATGTAAATGCCTTGCAGCTCTTTGCTGTCTATCCAGTTAGCTGCTCTTAACGACACAAAGACATTCTTTTATCCACTTACACTCACTTCTAATCCATTTTACCCGCTAGATCTTTCATGGATCATCCATAACACGTACGTGTGTGTGTGTGTGTGTGTGTGTGTGTGTGTGTGTGTGTGTGTGTGTGTGTGTGTGTGTGTGTGTGTGTGTGTGTGTGTGTGTGTGTGCGTTGTTGTGCAAGCAGGGCATTGACAGCGTTGTATTTGTGTAACGCTTTATGGGCACTTGAAGCAAAGACAACGAAACAGTATTGAGCTTTTAGACTCTTAGTGAAATCATTACAGTCTTTAAATCTCCTTAACACGTCTCCCTCTCCTTTTTCCTCCTTTTCCTTTCTGCGACAGCTGTGCTTGTGGGGGAGTCTTACCTCTTCCTGCTGAGTTTTGTACCCTGGCTGAATCCCCTGTTTTTTGTGTGTGTGTGTGTGTGTGTGTGTGTGTGTGTGTGTGTGTGTGTTCTCTCCCCTCTCTGTCTTTTATCCCAATGCTTTGTCTCATCTCTATGAAAACAGTGTGTGAAAAGTGGGCTTTTGTACATTATGCTTGTCTCTACATTTTACATAAAGTAGATCTATCAGCGGGATGAAAAGGGGGAAATTAGAAGATGAAAGAGACTTAATGTTAGTCATTTATCTAAAAAAGATGCTCCGAGGTCCCTGAATACATAGTAAGACTGTCTGTCTGTCTGTTTGTAGGAAGGAGCACAGCATCTTATCCCCCGTGAACTGCTGGAACCTGTTGCTGCTTCAGGTGAAGAGGGAGAGCCGCGACCACGCCACACTGTCCGACCTCTACCTCAACAACATCATCCCCCGCTTCGCACAGATCAGCGAGGACTCAGGACGCCTCTTCAAGAAGGTAACGCACAATCAATGACAGCAGGACTCTAGCCCGATATGCTGAACCCATGTCATGTGTTTTGCCCTGTCCGTCCGTCTCCCCAGTCTAGAATCTGTTTTCTGTCTTGGCTGAATTATTGACTGACTGCTACTCAGCTGAACCTCAGGCCAGGAGAGTCGATGTCGTCTGTGTTTTATACAGTAGCCTCATTCTTCTCTCCTCTGATCTCTGCCTTGCTAGTCTGTGAGAAAAAAGACGAGGCACGGAAGTGGTGAGAAAGAGGAGATGTGGAGAAAGAACGGAAAAAGAAATAAAATAGACCTGCGGGAACTGGAATAGAGGGGGGGGGGGGCAAAGAGGACAAGATTGAAAACAGAGAGAGGGGATGATTCTCTGGAGATCAGAGCTTACTGTGACCTTGTAGAGCAAATACCAAGGCTGAGTCTTCCCTTGTGAAACAGTTGTTCACCTGCAGGCTGGACATATTAGACCAAATACACAAGATCAGAGGGTTAATGCATTACACTCTGTGTGCGTGTGTGTGTGTTCTTTTTACCTCTAATCTACTTTAGTTTTAACAGCAGGGTTTTAGCACAAGTTTCATAAATATGTAAAGACAATTAGTTTGGTGCAAAGACTTTATTTTCATGTTTTGATTTATATGCGTCCTTGTTTGTTCTGCACGACCTTTAGAGCGATGACATTTCTAAAAGGCGAGGTCATTTTGTCATTTGGGCATTTCAAGCCAAAATATATTCTGTAACTGGCGCCCAGACTGTGGGGAAAAACAGCGTATAGTGCCGGAACAATTTTGACATCTAACTCTAAGTCAATTAAGGGTATATTTTGACAAAAAAAATGTTGCTTTATGTTCTTTCTGGCGAGTTTGACTGAAGTCTGTTTTATGATGCTCGGCTGCTCAAACTATGGGGGGCGGGCGCCGCGCCACGCACACACCTGTGCCAACAGAAAAGAGCCAAACTGAACATAGAAACAAGGGAAAATATATTTTTTAAGACAAGATGCTGGTGGCATAAACTATTACTTTACTTATTACTACTACTTTTATAATATAAAGACTATTCCAAAATCATGACCCATTCCTACTTCGATCTGGGCTTAGGTAAAAAATGTTAAGGGTATGTATTTAAGGTAAGGAGGGCTAAGGATAAGGTGTAAAGAAAATAATGTAATCAGTGGAAAGCCCTCGCAAGTTTAGTAAGATAAGTGCGTGTGTGGAAGGCAAAGTGAAGCAGTCTGTGGCTGGAATGTCATGGCAGAGGCTGCTGATTTCCAACCCGATAGGTTGTCTTTGAAACACATTTACAGTCTGATCGCAAGCCATGAGGACAGACACACACACACACACACACACACACACACACAAAAAAACCTCCACCCTCATCCGAACAGCAGCGCGCACAAAAGACACACTTTCTCTCCTTTTCTCTCAGTCTGGGTCGAGTCATGGGCATTGATTTCTATTTTTATTTTACGCTGCTTGTTCTCTGGCACGAGAGCTGCTTGCATCATGTCTGGGTCATAAACAGGCTGCGCACATGCACACAGAGAAAGCGCTGATGGCTAATTAAGCACATAATTAGTTCACTTATAACATTTCCAGTCAGTGGCTTGAATAGCAGCAATGCCAGGGGCGATGACGGGCACCGCACACACAGCTCATGGAGGCGAACACCACCAGCCATATAAGAGAAGTCATCACGTTCATCTCATTCGGTGTGGAAAGCAGTGCAGAATGATCCTGTTAGCACAGCGGGAGTGTTTACGAGATCTCGTCACTGGAAGTTAGGAAGCGCTAATGAGTCAGTAACTGTATTAATGAGTACACAGGACAGCAGACCTCAGGGGCTAATGAAGCGGGCTGGTTGCTCGTTTCTGTCGCCATTTTAGCCAGACAGATACGACCACGGGCGAGACGAGAAGTCCAAAGGTCGAGAGCCTCAGTTGATGGATGGGAGGGCTCATCGCTTGAAGACCGGCTGTAGTGCGGCTGGTTGTCGCCTAATATGAGCCTCCTACAGCATTTTAAAGAGCGAGGGCGGGACAACCTCAGTTATCCTGTCACCGCTTTCTTTTGCCGCGCTACCTTAAATCTCTTCGCTGCTGCCTTCTCCCTCTGTTCCTGACCTTTCTGCTCTCGGTAATTCTCCAAAGTGGTTTAATGATTGTGATTTCTGTTTCTTTTCTTCTCCATAACCCTCCCACCTCCCTCCGTCAGCATGTAAACATCTTCTCCTCCCTCCCTTTTCCTTCCACTCGCCACTTTTTATTTCATGCAACAACTTTCACCTTCCCACCCTCCATTTCTTTTTTTTCTTTTTTTTTCCCGGCTCACCTCTGAACCCCTCTTCTGTGCCCTCTTCCAAGAGAAGACAGATGCTCAACATGCGCTGGAGAAATCTGTTCTTGCTTTCAGTCTGCATTCCTTAAAAACATTTTTTTGCTTTTTTTCGGGGGTTTTTTCCATCTCCTCTTTTATTTTCCCCTCATACTTGTCCCCTGCTTTCTCTTACCTCTTTGCTTTCAAGGTAAAGCAACTACAAGGAGCTTTCGTTTTGTGTTGATTTTTGCAGCGCCTACAGTATGTTTTCATGAGCACCAGAAACCTTGTCATAAAAATCTTGATAATGGAAACCAATGTAAGATTAATAACTGTAATATGGCGACGGTGAGACAAGGTAAACTTTGTTTTAGCCACCAAGGTTAATTCATATTTTGATGTAAAACAACATTTCTCATCTATTTCATAAATGAAATAGACGTGCGAGAGGAGGAGGAGGAGGGCCGATTCAGAATTAGTTTTTAATCCAATTCTTTTCTTTTTCTCTAACATTACCGCAATATATAACGTTAAAAAAACAAATCTCTAAAGAAAGATATCCTCCGTTTCATAACTACTTAAAAACTCCTTGTAGAAACTTTTAAGTCAACTCTTTTTCTGTATGTGTGACTGTGTGCGCACATATGGTTCCTTTTTCACTAGTGTATGCCTCTCTTTGTGTCAATACTGAAACCCAGTCTGAGTGTATAAGAGGAGCTGTGAATGCAATTGTGTGTTTGAGTATGTACGCTTGTGTTTGTGTTTGCAGTCTTCTGATGTGTGGTGTGCTGTGAAGTCATCAGTCACTAGTGGCTCCCGGCTGTTAAGTCTGGAGAGTTGTAGTGCCCGTATTACTCCCTGTCCTCCCTTTTTTGTCTCCTTTTTAAAAAAAAATAAATAAATAATCTTTTGCAACATGGTCATCTTTCCCTCTGCCTTTCGCTTGGTCGTCCTCTTGCCCCTTGTGTCTTGCTCTTTTTTCCTCCCTGCCCATGTATAAAGATCAGTATCTGTAGCGTCCTCCTAAAAGTCCACATCAGTCCATTACGGCCTCGCTCATCTATCTGGACTAGAGACTCCTCCACTCCCATTTAGCCAGAAAATCTAGTGTTGATTGATGATGGGGGGGTTGGACGACCACATGACTGAGTGGTAGAAGTTGTAAGTAATGCTGTGAGCGACATTAATCTGTCTTTTTCTCTCTGTCCCTTCAGAGCAAAGAGGTTGGCGTACAGCTGCAAGAGGACCTGATGAAAGTTCTTAATGAGCTTTACACGGTAAGAGAAACCACTGACATTGCAATCCCAATATGTGGATCCATAATTATGTGTTGTGATCTCTTGCATCTCGTGCAGCTCAATGGGGAGAGCGTTCCACTTGTAGGGTCAGGGTTAGCAGTCTTTTCCTCACTGCTGTTATGGGATGCTAAAAAAGGAAGCGCAATACCTGAAATGCTAATGCAATTCCCTTTGGCCTCAGCTGTACTTTGTGTTTAGGGCTAATTAGCAAATATTAGCACGCTAACGTGCTAAACTAAAAAATCTGTTGATCATAGTAAACATTATACCTGCTAAATATCGAGCCAGACACAGCCGTTAGCATGTATGTTAGCATGTATGTTAGCAGTATTCACAATAGGAATTTTTTTTTTTTTTTTACAGTCGGTTAATATGAAAATCAAGAATTTCAAAGAGTGATGAGTTATGGGCCTTTTTTTTAATGTTTATTCAGTTTATCTGATAAATATTATTAATGTTTGTTTATTAAATGGCCCCTGCTGTATACTCATGCTTCTGGAGGGCACTGCTGCGTACATCCTTACAAATTGGACGATCTGAATTGATCATTGGTATTTCAGACATCATGTCTGTCTGTTGTTTTGGCGCTGTCAGGGGCTTTATATCGTCTGCTTACACATGTCCATAGTACTGCCAAAAGAAGAAGGGGGGGGGGGTGAGTTTCCTCTCGCAGCACCTCTCTGAGCAGCAAGCCACTGTATAGCTGCAGCTCAGCTTGGCCCGTAAAAGCAGCTCTCGTGCTGTAATTATAGTATATAGTAGGAGATAGGAATAGATCTGGTTTGAGTGACGCGCACATGCTCACATGCATACTCGTAGACAGAGCAGTGTGTCTGTCTGCAGTGTTGTGGCAGGGTTTGAGCTGCATAATGATGGCTCTGGTGGTGGTCGCTGCCATAAGGCTGACACTGCACACACACATTCGTTTCATGTGTTTAACTCTTCAAGGCAAATTTGTACCACCGTGTCCACGCGCAGTAGTGTTGTACAGGAGAGGAGGCGGGCTGTGTGACTCACTCGCTGCGATATTTTCGAATGCCAGCGGCCAAACAAATCTGTCTGTGTATATTGTGTCGTTTGTGGATTATGCCTCACTGCTCCGCTATCCTCATTATGCTGACTGGTGTAATCCTGCCATTGATCAAGAGCCAAAAACTGAAGTAAGACACGCACTGGGGAACGCGCACACACTTACTTTTGCCTGCAAATCTCAAAACCTTTGTACGCCCAGGTGATGAAGACGTACCACATGTACAACACTGACAGCATCAATGCCGAGTCCAAGCTGAAAGATGCCGAGAAGCAGGAGGAGAAGCAGATGGGACGCTCCGACCGCCAGACGCCGCGCTCCCCCGACACCTTGGCCAGCATCAAGACCGACGAGAAGCCCGTACGGCGCTCCAGTGTCAAGAAAATTGAGAAGATGAAAGAGAAGGTGAGCGGACCTGCTGGGGGAGGGGACAGACTAAAGCTGTTTCAGACTGCTCCACCTGTTGTCACACTGACTTGCGGCGTGCGTCTCATGAATGATTTATAAATGCACGACTGGCTTATTGCGAACCTTGTCCACTACAGCTGGGGCCTGTCACAGCAACATGATTCTCCACCTCTTATTATCCATAATCAATACTGACACGTATTACCTCCCTTCCTTCCCTCTCTCTACCTGTCATTACCCTCCTTCTTGCCTGATTTCTTTCATTCTCTCCTTAACAATCCCTTTTTCTTTCTCTTTCTACACATTCTCTGTCTCTCTCTCTCTCTCTTTCTGTCTCCCTCTCCCTCTCTCTCTTATCAGAGACAAGCTAAATACACAGAGAACAAGCTGAAGGCCATCAAGGCCAGGAATGAGTACCTGCTAGCTCTCGAGGCCACCAACAGCTGTGTCTTCAAATATTACATCCACGACCTCTCTGACATCATTGACGTGAGTATAACCACAACATGTTACTCTGTGTGAGCAGCTAACATTTGTAGACATAGTGTGTGTCTGTGTCTGTGTCTGTGTCTGTGTCTGTGTCTGTGCGTGTGCGTGCGCGTGTGTGCGTGTGTGCGTGTGTGCTCTAGCCGGTGGTGGCCTCTCGGTCAGTCTCTTCACATTAGCTTCAGTGCTCCTAATGAAGGCAGTAGACTGGTCGCCTCCTGTGCATGTTTTTTCCTCTTTGTCTCTTCCCTTCCCAGCACTCCTCACATCAGAGTGGTGTTGTGCACATTGTGCTAATGTATTTTTTATGTGTATTCGTTTTTTTTTTAATTGATGGTTTATTTGATGGGGACCGATACAATATACATAGACAAAGCGGACGCAAGTTTTTTATATTTATTAGATCAGTGAGGTAAAAAGAAGGTTTAACAGAATATTGCGAGATACAATAAAGCACACGTCACAGTAACATTACATTTAAAAGCTAGACATGAGTACAGGTTTGTTGCTGACTTGATCAGAACTTGGAACATTACAGTGTTGAAGCTGAAGTGTTGGTCAAGCTACACTTGAAGCTGCTCTGGTGGATCTGCAGCTCTGTAATCTCCATGCGTGTGTGTGTGTGTGTGTGTGTGTGTGTGTGTGTGTGTGTGTGGCAGTGCTGTGACCTGGGCTACCATGCCAGCCTGCACCGAGCCCTGAGGACGTACCTGTCTGCAGAACAGAACGTAGAGACGTCCAAACACTCTGGCATGGAGACACTGGAGGGAGCCGCAGAGAGTCTGGAGGCCAACGGAGACAAACAGAAACTGATGGAGACCTACAACAACGTCTTCTGCCCCCCAGCTCGTTTTGACTTCCAGTCCCACATGGGAGACACGGTACAATTCTAGTCCTTGAGTCATTCTTGTTAGGCGTGTCTTTTCTTCCGTGATAAATACCTTTTTATTGAAGCTTAAAGGGACAGTTCACCCACAATTTTATAATACACATTTTTTTCTCTTACCTGCTGCGCCATTTATCAATCTAGATTGTTTTGGTATGAGTTGCCGAGTGTTTGATCTATAGGCCCTATTTCGAATAAAATGGAACTAGATGGGACTCGGATTTAGGTGCAACAAAAAAATTAACATTTTAAAAAATCCTTTATATAAATCATGACCCAGTTCCTAAAGATAATCCACAGAACTTGTTGTGAGCAGTTTCATGTAGGAACTATTTTCTTTCCACCAAACACCCACCTACTGTATCACCACGCAGAAGGAGGAGCGGCGGCTCACCCGTTGCCGGGTGTACTTCGGTAGAAAGAAAATACCTAAAAAAAAAAATCTAGATTGATAAAAAGCACTACAGGTACAAGGAAAAATATGTATTTTTGATTTTGGGGTGAATTGTCTCCACACTGGAAAGCTTGTGTTTGTGATGCTGTTATCTCAAATTGTTAACTGTCTTACTTTCCTCTGTGTTCTCTGTTTGTGTGTGTAGATGGGAGTGGTGTGTGCACAACAGCCGCTGGAAGGCGAGCTGCTCCAGAGGTGTCAGCAGCTGCAGTCCCGCCTCTCCACACTCAAGATTGAGAATGAAGAGGTCAGACATCTTTCTGCGTAATATTATTAATTCCTCTTTTACCCCCTATGCAGCTGCCTCGTGTGCTAATCGCAGCTCTCTCTTTTCTATCTTTACTTCTCTTCCCTTACTGCCCATCAGGTGAAGAAAACCATGGAGGCCACACTGTCCACCATCCAAGACATGGTGACGGTGGAGGACTACGACGTCTCTGAGTGCTTCCACCACAGCAACAGCATGGAGTCGGTCAAGTCCACTTTCAGTGAATCCTATCTCAGCAAGCCCAGCCTGGCCAAACGACGGGCCAATCAGCAGGAGACGGAGCAGTTTTACTTCACGGTCAGTGGTAGTTATGGCCATCTATCATTTGTCCGGAGCACTAGTGCAGTTATATATGATGAGCATAATCTTAGACCCCTTTGTGTGTATGTGTGTGTGTGTATGTGTGTCTTTGTGTGTTGTAGAAGCTGAAGGAGTTTCTGGAAGGCAGGAACCTGATCACCAAGCTGGAGGCCAAGCATGACCTCATCGACAAGACCATGGGAGAGAGTGAGTGGGACTGTCCTTCATAGCTTTTAGACATTGTCCTTGTGTCCTCTGCGTGCGTGCGAGTGTGTATGTGAGTGTATACGAGGAGGCCCCCCAGTAGGAGGGAGATGGATTCGGGGAAAGGGTTGGTGCCCTGAGGCGGAATAGGGAGCAGATCAGAGAGATAAGTGGTTTAATACGACACATCAGGCCTCATGCAGGGAAGCAGAGTGTGTTTAATATATGTAATAATCACAAGCGGTGTGTGTGTGTGTGTGTGTGTGTGTGAGTGAATGGAAGGCTAGGTCACAGTGACAGTGACCATATGTGGACGCAGCTGTGTGTTTAAGTGTAAGGCCCCCCCCCCCCCACACACACACACTTAAACAGGGGTGTTCCTCCTGGCCGAATGTGTCTGCGTTTCCACAACCTTACAGGAAAAAGCTCTCCTAAATTGTGTGTGTGTGCAGCTTCAGCGGGAAGTTCTCTGTCCATCTCAAGCAGTTTCCTCATGTGTCCTGCTTCTTCTCTAACTCTCTATCTCTGTCTCCCCTCCCCCTCTTCCTGTTTCTTGCTCCTTTAGGTCAGAAGACTGACTGTTGCCTTGCCAGGTAGGTGTGGTGGAGGAAGGAAATATGTTCGTGCGCACACACACACACACACACACACACACACACACACACACACACACTTGCATATACCGTAGCAGCGTTTAAGCCTGATTTCTTGGCAGCCAGGGGTATTATTTTCCCTTTCACTCTTTATAGATATTTTCAACACATGTGCATATGTGTCTGTGTATACAAATAGAGCGTTGCCAAAATTGTGTGAGTATAAATAGACTTTCTTCTGGAGACATAATGACAGAGTGCTATTTCTTTCTCTCCCTCTGTGTAGCGGACGGAGAAACTCGGCGGTACGGAAGCAGGTAATTATCTGTCATAAGTGTGAGCCTTTGTTTCTGAGCGGCTGTCAGCTTCTCAGTTAGCGCCGCTGTAACTGTTTTTAACTCGAGCCACATGTTTTCTCGCAGTATCCTCCGCCTACAGGGTGTACGGGCACCCAGAGGGTTGACAGCACAAAACTCAGATTAACACAGTTAAACTACAGTTGAATCCATACAGTCTATTGATGTCGCGCAATCTGAGAAAACACACAACTGATCAAAAGCAACTTCTCCATTGGGGCATCTCATGTTTGTGGCTCCCCCTTGTGGGTATCTTGTGTTTTGGCCACCAGCTCTCTCTTTACAGAGAAATCAAATGATTGTTTATTTAAAATGATAGCCTTTTTTTTTTTTTTTTTTTTTCACATATTAAAACCACACTGGGATCCACATAACAATGGGCACATATATCGGCCAAAATACCAACCACAGCCTTACCACCCAGAGATTTCCGTAAACCCCGAACAAACAAAGGGAAAAGGAAAAAGCTCTGTCTCCTAGCAACAGCTGGGTACTGCGCCCCCCATACCCCACCTCACCCCACACACATAAATGTGTGCACCGATGCGTGTGCGTGTGCAGACTTGTGTGCGGAAATCCTCCTGACAAGATGTGCGCTGTGTTTTATTTCCACACACCGGTCTCCTGTCTTGTGTTCCTCTATCGAGAGTAATTCCTCTCCCCCTGTTGTAGGAGTCTGGAGAAGCCATTCCTCTGATGGTCGAGAGCTGCATCCGCTTCATCAGTCGCCATGGTGAGTGACATGCTCCAGTGAAGTGATAGGTTAGGCATCAGCTTTTCCTGTGCGCCGATTGGTTGCATCGTTAAGTCGAGTGTGTTTGGTTCTGGTACTGCAAAAAAAAAAAGAAGCAAAATGTCCAGATTTAAACACCAGTGTGTGCTTTATGTCTGTGTAGGTCTGCAGCATGAGGGCATCTTCAGAGTATCAGGCTCTCAGGTGGAGGTCAATGACATCAAGAATGCCTTTGAGAGAGGTAAGACTCTCATCCAGCTGGAAACATGAGCATTTAAAACAAATTAGGTTTATCCAGTGCTTCATTATCTTTTCTCCCTCCTCTCTCTGTATTCGTGTCTGGATATAGGTGAGGACCCGCTGGCAGGGGACCAGAATGACCACGACATGGACTCCATCGCTGGCGTCCTGAAGCTCTACTTTAGAGGACTGGACCACGCCCTCTTCCCGAAGGAAGTCTTCCATGACCTCATATCCTGCGTTTGTAAGTCTCTCGCCTTTTTGTCTGTTTGTGTGAGCGTGCATTCATGGGCTTGACTGTGTGAGTAATCTCCTGGGTGTCGTGGCTGTGTTATTCCAGCGATGGAGAGCCTCCAGGAGCGGGCGGTCCACGTTAAGAAGGTTCTAAAATCTCTGCCGAGCAAAACCCTCATCATTATGAGATACCTGTTCTCCTTCCTCAACCAGTGAGTAGCAGGACACACACACACACACACACACACACACACACACACACACACACCCACCCACACCCACACCAAGAAACTAAAGTATACAAATGAGAGAAATAAACAGTTTATTGTTGTCAGGGGTCAACATGACTAAAGGTCGTTGTAGGAATAAAACAGATTTTTCTACTAGGGTAGAAGTTATAACTGTAATGTAAGTTATATATTGTTGTATAAAACAAATAACTAATTCACAGTTATAAAGGCAACTACACATTGTATACAGTAAAAAAATGTTTTCTTTTGGTCGTATCATTTATTCCTGTATTTATTTATTACTTGTATCATAGGGCTACTACAACTCAACAAATGTGCAATATCCAGAAGTACAATATCAAAACTATCTTACTGTTTTTATACTTCACAGAAAAATAAAAAAACATTTTTTATTTATAGTATACATTTATTTATTCTAAGCCTTGTCTGACATTTGCGGGTGCAATAGGAGCTATAGGATGTGCTTGTCATATTATCATATTACTTTTTGGTATTTTCTTTTCTGTTCAACTTGTATTGTTGTAATTGCCTGATTTTTATTTAATTGTCCTGACATGTTTTTGCATGTTTTTAGGTGCATTATAAATTAAATAATAAATAAAGTTTAAAGTTTATTATAGTAAGAAGTGGTTTACACCAAAAGTAATCTCACAAAAAAAAATAAACATTTTCTGAAAGTGTACTTTGTTTAATGCAGTATTTGTTGATTTAGTTGCTGTTACCCAATACAAATTGAAAAAAAAAAGATTTTGAAAACACACACTCATTTAGAGACACACATTCCACGCTGTCCAATCCATCCCTGAAAAACCACGACGGAGCCTTTCAGTAAAGGGAGGTAGCAAAAGGGAGTGAAAGACAAAAAGAAAAGGGGATGTGGGAGACCTGAAATCTGAGACTCCTGGGTAAACCAAGCGGAGACAGAAGGGGAGCTTCTTCTTCTTCACTCCGATGCTCCTGCTTCTTCTCACACACTGAAACACACACACATCATCAGAGCCTCCATCACCACAGTGTACAAATGAAGTACTGTATTGATGCAGACGGGGGTAGTGTTTACTGTTACCTCGTGCAATTCGACATATGCATTCACAGCTTATTCTCACAAGCAGGGGGGTATATCTAGGCTATAAATGACGTGTCATGGTTGTTTGTGTGCGTAGTCGATTTTGTGTATATTATATGTTTAAGCTATAAGGAAGAGGTAATGACTCTGCTTTCCCTTCCGCCCAGCCTGTCCCAGTACAGCGAGGAGAACATGATGGACCCCTACAACCTGGCCATCTGTTTCGGCCCCACCCTGATGTCTGTCCCCGAGGGCAACGACCAGGTCTCTTGCCAGGCCCACGTCAACGAGCTGATAAAAACTATCATCATCCACCACGACACCATCTTCCCCGGACCGCAGGACATGCAGGGCGCCATCTACACCGTCCCTGGAGCAGGAGAGGACTTCTGGTGAGGGCAGAGTGTGTACGTGAGGGGAGTCTTAGAAGTCGTGTAGGGCAGGGAGTTGATTTGCTAAGGCTAGTGGGACAGCAGGGGAAGTCTTGTCTAACTAGAGGGGGGTCGAAGATGAGGAGGAGGCCAGAAAGAGGGGGGGGGGGGGGGGGGGGGGGGTTTGTGGGGGGGGGGGGGGGGGGGGGGGGGGGGGGCTTGTTGTCCCCCGCCTGGGGAGGGGGGTGGCCCTAGGCGGCGGGGGGGGGGTGTGGGGGGGGGTAGGTGGTTGATTTAGGGGCTGCCGCGGAGTGATGGGGAGCTCTGCTTGTCTACTCCGCTCAGGGCCAGGGGGGCCACGAGGATCAGCTTACCCTCCATCACACAGGAGACTTAAGTACCGCCTGACCACATCAGCATGCACACACTCACACACACCACAATGCACACAGGGGTCAATTTGACTGTAATGACAAGCCTCGGCACCAGTTATTATGATTACTGCCAGTCAGCGCGGTTGTTTAGACTGTTAGTCATGCTGGAGGAGAGGCTCTCAGTCTCTACTGTAGAGAGTGTAGACAGAAAATATTATCAAAGTGGCATGGCTGGGCTTTGTTGCACCACAGCTAGGTCATGTGTTCGATACTGTACTTCTTCTGGGAATCGGGAAGTTTTAGCGACCTGGGGGGGGTCTATATTCAACAATTAAAACAAACATATAGTGGGTATTTCATTAGTTGATTTCTGACTCAATATAGAGTCAGTATAGCAGAATTTGATCAAGAGGTTAATAAATTGCTAAATTTAAGCATTCACCATATTCCCACCGGAATTTTACTCCCTGCAGTTATCGATACACAAAATAAAATGTTATTCAACAACTCGCACTTTAACAACGTTTCATTATGTACAGTATATAAATACCTCTACATCCCTGGCAGTGTAGAGTATGTTTGGAAGTAAAATTTGCAGAAAACGGTTGAAAATAAACAAAATAAAACTTGAATTCAACTTTTTGCACCACGGACCGGTTCATGAAGACAATTTGTCTACGGATATTACCGACACCTTTTATTCTTTTATGTGCGGCCCGGTACCAAATGATCCACGCCCCGGTACTGGTCCGCGGCCCGGTGGTTGGGGACCCCTGCTCTAAATAATCAAAGAAATGACGAGACTTTCTTTTATAGTGTTTGGTCAGCTTTCTGAGGGGTTGGGTGCCTTTGGGTGGCTTGGACTCATGACCTCAGTAAAATCCTCAGTTCTAGGTCTCAGAAGGAGACAGACGGCGCAATTTTGAATAAAACATTTTTTATTTCAGGGTGTGTAGAGGTTGGCAACATGGTTATAATCGTGACACTAAGCAGTGGCGTGGTGCATACAGTATGATGTTATGTGATTTAAAAAGAGGGATATGAGGTCAGCCTGTGAGTCATCAACACATGTCGTCAGTCTGAGAAGTTTGTCATCGTGTCCTCTAACCTCATCTGCTCTCTGTGTCCACCTCAGTGATAGTCCACACTGTGAGCCCCCCCTTGTGGAAGAGCCTGCGCCTGACACCGTCTCTGTCCGCCACAACAGCGAAGATGGTGCATAACACACACCCACACACAGACACACATGACTACACGCAATACATGTTCTTTACATACTGTGCTTAATGAAGCAAGTTTCCTGTGTCACCAGTTTATGAAATCTCATCCTGCTTTTCTCACCAGTTTTGGCTCTAACCATTTAAACCAGCTCACATCCTTCTCCCAGTAACACGTTTATTATGCTGCTTTGTTACTGCTCAGCAATTTTAACATTTGTGCAGTCACTAAATACAGCAGCACTAACTACTGCTATGCACTAATCTGGCTTCCCCTCTCTTCCACCTCTCTTTTCTCTCTCATTTGTCGCTGCCCCCTGCTTCTCTGTCCATTTCCTGTGTCTGTCCACTATCCTCTGAATCTCAGGCTCCTTGGCCGTTTCAGAGTCCGACCCATTCGAAGCCATCGCTCGGTTCGACTACTCCGGCCGGACTAGTCGGGAGCTGTCGTTCAAGAAGGGCGCGTCTCTGCTTCTGTACCAGCGAGCCTCTGACGACTGGTGGGAGGGGCGACATAACGGAGTGGTTGGGCTGGTGCCGCATCAGTACATCGTGGTGCAAGACGCGTAAGATGTGTTCCCAGTCCAGTCTTCATCCAATATCTGCATAAGGAACAGGATATCAAATTACAGTATCTTTCATATTTTTGTCTGCTGTGAATATTGTTCACGATGATATTTTACTCATGGTCTCTGTTGTAGAGTTTTGAGAAATGCGAACTCTGGCTATTCGGGCAAAGAGCAAAAACATCAAGAGAAATGACATTTAAAGTAAACTCGGAAAGTAGTCCGCTGGAAATCCCTGTAGCTAAGTGAGCTGCTATGGTACGTAGCAAACTGCATATGATAGCAGATGAACCTTCTGTGTTGAGCGGTTTGTTTGCACAAAGTGAGAGGATTCTTTACACTTCTGTGGCTACAAGGTTTTAGAGGGGAATACTCTTTGTGACTTTGCATGAAAATAAAACTTTCCCAAAACTCTGAGGAGGTGAGTAAAAAGTTGTACCTTGATCAGTAGTCGTACTAGACAAGAATGTGATAACACACAGGTTGACAAATACTGGATTATCCCTTCATGCTGTCGTCACCTTTCTTTTCGGGTTATACACTTTATAAAGTTTATCAGTGTTTGTTTTTCATTTAGTACAGCCGTTTTTATTACTACTTGCGCTTCCTGTTTGGATATGAGTCAACAGAAGTGACTTGTATGTTGTTTGTTTCAGGTCTGACGGGGGAAGGGGAAGTCCAAAGCCGGATGTGGACAGCAGGGAGCTGCTGGAGGAGAGAGTTTCTACTAGAGTCAGCGCTGCCTCTCCTACTGGAGCTCATGTGGCTGACATCTACCTGGCCAACCTAAACAAGTGGGTTTCAGACTATTCATAGCATATCAAAGATTGTCATCAGCAAGATAAGCTCTCAGCGGATGTGTAATTAATCGTGCGGAAATAACCTCGGGCCCAAAAAGTGTAAAAGAAAAAACATGAGGAACAGACAACAGGGTTTCTTTCTGGTTTCTTCTTTAGGATTTAAGTTTTTCTGTTGTTGTTGTATTTGTTTTCAGACTTTTTTTTGACCTGAGTTAGCTGACCCCTGGAACAGAATCACAACTACACAGTAAATAATAGAAAAATCTAACTGAAATACTTGTTTCATTCAGGTTGAGGAAACGTCCGGAGTCTGGCAGCATCCGAAGAGCGTTCCGGAGCTCAGAGAGCGATAGTACGAGTCCAGGCGCCGGAGGAGGAGGAGGGGGAGGAGGAGGAGGAGGAGGAGGAGGAGGAGGAGGGGGGGGGGCAGGGGTGAGAACCGCTTCTCTTCCTGTTGGAGGGGCTCTGGTGAAAGAAACTGGAGACAAACGACCCGTCAGCGCTCACAGCATCCTCAACTCAGTCACTCGCCACTCCTCTCTCAAGACCAAGGTACTTTAACATCTTGCCTTCAACACATCAGAGGAATACTTCACCCACAGAAGGACCATTTGTATATCGACTACTCACCCCGTGTTGCCTTGAAGTCTTGGAGAAAAGTTTGCTTTATTGCATGCCTCCACGGTGAACGCAGAATCCGAAAAAACGGAGAAAAGTCTTCGTGAATTAATTTGGATTCTTCGTTCGCTGTGCGAGGAAAAAGTTTTTTTCAAGAATGAAAGGTAACCCAGGGTGAGTGGTGGTGGTGCATGGACCTTTTTTTGCTTAATTTTGGCCAGCATTTAATTAAGGACATTATGACCACTTAGGTGGAGAGTCCACAGTTGCGCAAGACAACTACAGCGGGCCGCTCTAAGAGCTTCAGCAACCACAGACCACTGGACCCTGAGGTCATAGCCCAGGTGGAGCACAGCTCACAGGTACAACTTCAGATCACTTGCATCCCCATCTGCTACTTTAAGTAGTTGTATGCACAAGGTAATATTTACTTTTCTGTCTGTCTCAGGACATTGAGGCTACGATGAGCTCTGCGCTGAGTGATCTCAGTAAATTGGAGAGACAGAGCACCTCGAAACATACACACACCCCTGACGTGGTGCTGGACACACTGGAGCAGCTGAAAGGTGTGTGTGGTGGTGGAGGAGGAGGAGCCTCGGAGCCCTCCAGTCCACTCCACTCCCGTCTGTTACGGGACAGCGAGGGGGGCTCCTCGCATGCCCACCCACTTCAGCGCAGCGCCTCCTCCGCCAGTGACGTGCCCTCCTCCTTCCGCCCGGCCAAGAGCCAGCCGCGGAGCCCCCTGCCCTCCGCCACATCCCCCTCTCTCTCCTCATCCTCCCTCTCCTCATCTGTACCTTCCTTCAGAGAGCTGCGCCCCCCGGCAACAAGGCCCAAGCCGGTGGTGTTCCCTAAGAGCGGAAGTGGCAGTCCAGCCATGGGTTCCCCGACCTCCACTGTGCCCCCTACACCTCCTCCTCCACTTACAGGCCACACACACTCTCTCCCTCACACCCCTCCTCCACCTCCACCCCAGTCTAACGACAAATCCTGCCCGGCTTAGGACTTCTCTATCTGACCCACGATACTGATTCTTACAAACTTAGATTCTTACAGCTCTTCTACAGCTGGCGCAGAACGCACTGTATTTGTTTCGCACAAGACCTAACCCACTACTCATGTGTAGCGTTCACTTCTTGGTGTCCCGGCGAGTTCTTAAGACGCCATGTTCCCTTTAAGTGTCAAGAGTTTTTTCGGCCCTCTCCTGGCAGCTCTGCTTACTGCAGGTCAACTATCAGAGGGCGTCGATTGGAAAAGAGAATTCTTTTGCTTTTGCCACTGCAGAGATCCCAGGCATCACTGGATTTTAAACATTTTTTTTCCTGTTTTACAAGGGAACAGGACTCAGGATGGACACCTACAGCTGACATACACTAGTTTGTGATGTTTGAAATTGTGTTTGAGTGGGCGTGCAGGAGTGTTACTTGCCTTTACACACAAATCTAAGTGAGAAACAAAAAGCACTGTTTGATTTTCTGTATAGTAGACATGACATTCTTTATTTTCTTTTTAATGACCCATGACTAGCGGACTGGAAGGGAGTGTTTGATTCCTGAGAACAGACTGTGAAATGCTAAGCTCTCTCTGTGTGTAGAAATGAAACACACTGACTTGCTGCTTCAGAAGTGGAAGACTGGAGATGAAGGTGGGCTTTTGAGATGATGAAAGGAAAGAAAACTGGGCCAAATATCCGTGTAAGTCATGTGATCCAGGGCTTTATTTTATCTCTTCCTCCAGTGTTTGATATGTTGGTGATTTTTTTTTTTTTTTTTTTTAATTTTTTTTTTTTATTACTGTTCAGTACTATTCACAACAGGAGCATAGCGGAGGCAGTGTTCTCCAAAGCCAAACATGGCCACCAGTAATTATAAATACACATATAGCAATACAGATAATGAAAGCTGGTAGTTTGAGGCATTATGCTGCTTCTCTCCTGCAGCTCTATTACGTGTGTAGGGGACCACTGAAACCCAGCATTTTATAGGTAATGTTGGACTGTACACATACACACACGTTCTCTCCAAATGTGTGTGTGTTGGTGTTTTGTGGCAGCTAAAAACGCCTTTCAGGTTTTCCTTGCATGCTGGGGCCATACGCAGCAGCCACTATGGCGAGCTGACTGCTTATATATCTGCAGTACCAGCCACGGGACGACTTCAAACTAAGTTACAGCTTGCTCCTTTAAGTATATACTTCAGACTTAACAGTAAAAAGGGTTATATTATTCTAACGGTGTGTATGTATGTTTTAATAATCATGATGATAACTGGAAGCATGGAGCCGAGGATCCTCTTGAGTGTGTTTTTTAGATAGAAACACAACCAACCACCTCATCCAATGCGTTCTTAAGCAACATTGTTCTGCTTTTGTTATGACTTTTTGTTCCCAGTTGTTAATTAATGCTCAGAATCTGTAATGGAAAAAAAATGTTGAACTGTGTAGCTGTCTGGGTGTGTGCATGTGTGTGCGCCTGTATGAGCATGCGTGGATGTAGAGTATGTATGCACCTCACCCCCCCACACCACCCCACACCACCCCACACCACCCCTTGCCTCACCCATCATAAAGGGATGCCACCCAACAGCAACTCTCTGGAGACGCACAGAAAAACACTTCTCCCATGTTCTGGAGTACCAGCAGCCTTACTGCTGAATAAATGAGCACTGTGTACATGTGACCAGATAGAAAGCCTGCAGGTATATACATGATATGTTGTGTCGGCTGGCAGACTTGAGTAGAAAGAGGACGTGAAAACCCAAATCCGAGGACTTCAACTTTTTTTTTTATATATATTATTTGCTCAAATGTACCTTTGCAAAATTAGATCTGGTGATGAATTAAGGAATATGTGAATACGTTTGCAAACACTGACATCCAAAGGGGACACATGCCATTCAGGGTGAACTGAATAATACATTTTGTTTGTTGTATTTTCTTGAAACAGTATTGAACTAATTTTACTGAGGCGTCCACATATTCCCCTCTATCACGCCTGTTCCTGTTCTCCCAGAAATACAGCACATACTGCATCCCTGTATGCTCTCTACCAGGTAATGAATTAGACTTGTTAAGGTTTATTTTTTATCTCTGTATACTGTATACGTGTATTACCTGGTGAATTTGTGTTGCTCTTACCTCATCATGACAACTGGAGGGACTGTGACTGTGTGTGTTTGTCTTATCAGCACACACACTCTCACACATACAGACATGCATGTGGTTGGTTGGTGTGTTTTGTCCCGGCTGTGCCGCTAAGGGGAGCTGGGACCCTCTTCGATCTCAAATCAATCATCGTGCAATTGAACAACTTGGCTTGCGTGTGGACTAACTGTGTGGGGATGATTTCTCAGAATTGAATATTGTTAAATATGCATTTTTGTGTCCATTTGAAAACAGCAGAACTAAAAAAAAGACTGTAATGTCAAATCTATTTATAGTTGTCTCTGTATTACTGGAGAATCCTGTGTTCAGATGTACTTTGTATATACAATGTTGTACATTACAGAGGTACACTCTTTTTTGGTACAATATTGTACAGTAATAGCAATAGTAGTTTAATCAAATAGGCCTTATATAATTCTATGTGTAGTTCTTGTAGTAGATCTGTTTTTTAATAAACATTGCTTGCTATGAAGATTGTTGAAATTCTTTGACTTTTGTAACAATAGAGAAAATATTACACATTTAAATTCAGAAAATCATTCATGAAAATACTGACAAAAATAATGATAGAATACTGAAGCAGCAAGGTCGGCGATATTCTGACTAAGTCAAGCTCCAAAAGTACTCAATCCTACATTTCCCATGATGCAACTCAATAGTATCTTTCAGTAGACTCCCCCTTGCCTCGCAAATGCGATTTTATGAAAAAAGCTTAGAAATTAAAAAAAACTTAATTTTTTGGAAAAAAGCTTGGATGAGAAAAAATACTAAAATGTTTTATGAATAAAGCTTGGATATGAAAAACCCTTAATTTTCATAAGTAAGTTCGCTCACTCGGACATAAACTCAGTAATAAATGTAGTTATGTTTCATATGATGTGTAAAATCAGCATTTACCGTTTAGATCGCATATGAATGAAATGCTTGTAGGATCCGTATTGTATTTGTGTTGTTGATTTAATGTGTGAACGAGCGATGTAGAGAAGGTCACATAAACTCATATTAGCCTGTAATGTGTAATATACTGTTGGTAAGCAGGTCTATTGTTTTTGGATATGTGGAGAGTTAGGTGGTCCGTGAGTGTTTTTTTATTGGTTAAGTGGTCCTTGGTCTGAAAAGGCTTGAGAACCGCTGGTCTACAGGGACATGGGAACACAGTCATAAAGGTTAAAACACATTTGGGTTTAATATATTAAGACAAAAATGATGAGTCTCTCACTATGGATGAACTCCAAAAAGTGAGCAGAGAGCATAAATATATGTTAAGGAAACAACTTGCTCTGTTTGTTTATATGCTGACTGTCCTTCCAAACACATGGAAATAGTACGGGGGATTTCTGCTGTTATTTCCCGTTAACACGGAGGTGCCCAACACGGGCCTGGGACCCTCGGGGCCATGCATGCTTCTCTTCAGCCTTCGGGCTAAAACGTGTCTCGAGTAAAAACTAGGACCCATTGTTCCAGATGCCTCCACATAACGTGACAGAGGACTGCACGGCGTGCCTTCTTTCTCAGTTACTGTAACACAGACGGAAGTTCAGGCAGCGAATGAAACTGTCAAGTTCGCACTTTGTTTCCGCCATCATTAACGACGGGACCATTCCGCCGTGAAGTCAACACTTCCTAAACCAGTTACCGTAACACCAGGCTGCCAGCTGCTGCCGGCTGCCGCCTCTGGAGACACTCGTGAACTCTGGATCCACGTCAGAGGGAAACCGGCCGATAACTGTACCTGTTGGAGAGCAGCCTGCGTCTCATTACGGAAGAAGTTTTACACGTAGGCGTATTTTTGTTTCAAGCTATTTGGATTTACCGTAAAGCTACAGACAGGTTTGAGCTGTAACCGTCCAGGCTGACGTTTATTTTGACGCCGTATTTCACGGGATACTTGTCCCGGGAGAGGCCGTCAGCGCGGCTGTCAGACAGCGGATATACCGATCAAAGCTCGGCTAACTTCAGCAGCAGTCCGGGTGAGCTCACGTCACGGCTACCACTCCAGCTCTGTAATGAACTTGATTGTTAGTATTTAACTAGCATATTTAGGTATTTGCTAACACAACTCAGTTATTAAAGTGTTAATAAAGTGCACTGTCCACTAACGTTAGCTGGCTGTCAGTTTAACTAGCTAACGCTGAACAATAATCACCAGGGTAACTAGTTAAACATGTCGGTCAGTGGCAGATTGTAACGACATGTTGTGTTTAAGTACACATTTAACATACTTATACTTTACTGGAGTATTTCCATTCTATGCTATTTTACACTTCACTACATTTCGCAGGAAAATATCGAACTAACGTTGCATTTATTTGACATTAGTTAGTAGTTACTTTGCGGTTTCAGATCATTAACACAAAATACAACTCAACTAATAAAATATGTTGTATTACTATGGATTAAGCTAACGTTACGCAGTAGCGTCTGTAAAGTAGTTTAAATTAGCCCCGCCTTTACCAGCTGCAACATTAATGCATCATAATCCACTGATATAATATAACCTCATATTATTCTGAAATGACCCATTCTGCATAAAGAGCAGTGTTACTGTTGGTAGATTATTCTGGTGCTAATACTTCTGTACTTCTACTTAAGTTACATTTTGAATGCAGGAATTTAACTTATTTAATTTAGAAGAGTTTTTGTACAGCTTGGTATTGCTTGAATACTTCCTCAACCACTGGTTAACTGTTAACATCTCTATAACGTCTGTCCATGTGAACTTAGAGTTGGTATATGTATTGTTGTACTACCCCACTAAGCCAACTAACTCAGGTCTCCCTGAGACCGTAAAAACAATGAGGTCTTGTCTCTCTCCCCAGTTTCTTTTAATATGTTTGCTAATTCTGTGTCTACTCTAACTATCCTCTCTGTCTCTTTCCTCCAGCATGTCAGGGATGACGGCCAGTACAGCAAACTACCTGTGGTCTTTACAAGATGTCCTCGGCCAAGGGGCTACTGCCAGTGTCTTCAAGGCACGCAACAAGGTAGCCACACTGGATGATGTTTATCATCTTAAAAACACACAGTCTAGTTGTTTTTTCCACTGAGTGGCTCAATCACATCTCTGCTGCCATTGTCTCAGATGTTTCAGCCTACTCTTTGGCTGAAAAGCAACACCAGGATGTACGATAAGAAAAGTTTGTGGTTGCAGTGCTGACGTGGGCCATCCTTACACGCCGCTGTGATGTGTTATGCTGATGTAAATGTGTGTGTGTGCGTATATGTGTGTGTGTATGCAGAGGTTGGGTGAGCTGGTCGCCGTCAAGGTGTTTAACATGGTGAGCTTCAACCGCCCCCATGAGGTCCAGATGAGAGAGTTTGAGATGCTGAGGAAGCTCAACCACAGCAATATCGTCAGGCTGTACGCTGTGGAAGAGGTAAGGCTACCATACCATGACAGGAGGAAGACAAAAACAAGCACAAAGGAAAACATAACCATTTGTTGGGATGGGATAATCAATGTGTAAAACATGGCTGCAGTTTTATTCTAAATTAATCTGGAACATAAGATTGCACACCTGGTCCCTTCCCTCACTAAGTTATATTAGCAGTTTTATTATCTATCTTGCAGCTCACCTCATAATCTCTCTCTCTCTCTCTCTCTCTCTCTCTCTCTCTCTGTCTCTCTGTCTCTCTCTCTGTCTCTCTCTCTGTCTCTCTCTCTCTCTCTCTCTAGCTGCCCTCTAAACAGAAGGTGCTGGTGATGGAGTATTGTTCAGGAGGAAGTCTGCTCAGCCTGCTCGAGGAGTCAGAAAACGCCTTTGGCCTGCCTGAAACAGAGTTCCTCACAGTTTTGCAGTGTGTAGGTGGGTATATATCTTGGTATTTCTCAATGTTTTCATACATCCAAACTGAAGTATTCCTCCCCTTCTTCTCTTTAGTGCAGGGGATGAACCACCTGCGTGAAAAGGGAGTGGTACACCGGGATATTAAACCAGGCAACATCATGCGGCAGGTTGGAGAGGACGGCAAATCTGTTTACAAGCTGACTGACTTTGGTGCAGCAAGAGAGCTGGAAGATGATGAGAAGTTTGTGTCTATCTACGGAACTGAAGAGTATCTGGTAAGATAACACTTTTGTGCTATCTGGCAATGTGCAGTCAAGAGAAAGTAGATGAGCGCATGCCTCCGTCTGAGAACATAACCCACTTGTTGAAGATAATGAACAACAGAATAGATGCCCACAAGAAATACATTTTTCATAAACCACTTTGATGTCTCAGCAGTTGTGTTATCGAGATGTGTCTCCACCGTGTGGTGTGCAGAGTACTCTTATATCATTCATATCACTAATACTCAAATACTGCTGCCCCCCAATTCAGTTGCTTCCCTTTATATTCTAATTATTTGCTTACAGTCTATGACTAGTCATTTTCACATTAAATCATATTACTTGTACCGCTATAAAAGCCCCATTTCCCCATATAATGATAGCTTACCCTCTCAACTCTGATCTGAGTTTCAGTGTGTTGCATGTGACTGGTGGTTTGTTACGAACCCCACCATTGCACGTGAATCCACTTCAAGCTTGACATGAAAATCCTCCTGTGTTTGTGTTAGTGACTGTGGTGAAATAACTTATGACAATCAATAAGACAGGCCCTGTGGAGCCCAGATCTTGATACCTCAAGGCAACTTGTATTACTAAGACTGGGTGGCCCTCTAGTGGACAAATGGGCTGTAGGACTATTCATAAAAGCAACTTCACTATTACATGTCTGCCTTCCACTAAATGTAACATAATAGGAAAGAGACTCCTGGGGAAAGAATACATGTTAGGGCAAAATACTGCTCTCACTTCACACTTAGATAATACTGAAGATTAGATCATCTTAACTACTATCAACATATGAATGTACAATGTCTGTATAACCCCTCTGAAGACTGCTGATGACTCTCTTCTTACTGTGTGTGTGTGTGTGTGTGTGTGTGTGTGTGTCTGTGTGTGTGTGTAGCACCCAGACATGTATGAACGTGCGGTGCTGCGTAAGCCTCATCAGAAATCCTATGGCGTGAACGTAGACCTGTGGAGCATCGGTGTGACATTTTACCATGCTGCCACTGGGAGTCTCCCTTTCACACCGTACGGAGGACCCCGCAAGAACAAGCCCACCATGTAAGTTAATACATTAGGTGAGAGAAAGCAAATCACAGACCACACATTTCGGACAGCAGCATTGAGTTTCAAACTTCACTCCTTCAACCATAGTTAATGAAGTAATTTTACCAGATTTTTATTTGATTAAAAATAACAAAAAAAAACATTTATATGCAATTACGACATTGAGTTGGGTCTCAAATGACTTGCCTTAAGCTCCATCTTCACCAGCCAAGTTTCGTATTAGAAAGCGCACCACCATGAAATCAGTAGATGACATTCTCTCAGTCTTAATGAAAAACCCCACTCAACCATTTTAATTGTGCCAAATGCTTCGATTTCCCCTTCGAGAAAGATGATAATCTGCATGTCGTTTCTTCAGGAATCCTTGGGGTATCTGGCAGAACATGAAAATCCATCAATGATCCATCAGCCTGACTTGTGTGTTTTGATGTGTAGGTTCAAAATAACTACAGAGAAGCCTATGGGGGCAATAGCTGGAATACAGCGGTTGAAAGACGGGCCTATAGAGTGGAGCTACCACCTCCCTCACAGCTGCCAACTCTCACAGTATGTCAAAAAAGAGCATTTAAACACGCATCCCATGACTCTTTAATAAGAACACGTGACGCTAACTTTGTCTTGATTGTCTCCATCTGTTTCTCTCCCATTCTGTCCCTCTCTGTCTGTAGGGGTCTGACGGCGCAGCTGGTTCCGGTACTAGCCGGTATACTGGAGGCTGACCAGGAGAGGTGTTGGGGTTTTGACCAGTTCTTCAAAGCCACCTCAGACATACTGCAGCGGCAGCAAGTTCACCTCTTCTCTCTGCAACAGGCAATAGCGCATTGCATCTACATACAACACTACAACACGTAAGTCTGCACCGGCATATCATCGCGCACATTATTCTGATCAAACACAAATAAAGCAGTTAACAGATTACAGGACTGTTTAACTCGTAGAAGACAGGAATAAAAGCATTTTTCAGAAATTGCAGAATCATGGGTATACTACTAATACTTAAAAAGAAGTAGAGGCATATGATGTGATCATGGCTGGAAATAATTTAGTATAATAACTCGATATACGATTTTATCGCGGTTCATGATAAAAACATTCACAATAAGTTGATCGTCGTGAATTTCTATTATCGAGTTAATCGTAAATATCCTCACTTGAGAGACTTGAAAATGCTGTTTTACTTGCTACCATGGTAAAGTGAAAAATAGAGCCTGATTTAATAAAAAAAGGAATTATCATGTAAGAAAGAACAGAATCATACAATGTTGCTATTTTAAAAACACTTACTAATTACTTTGTTCTGCATTTATGCAGGGGGACCTTATAATGTATTGATGATTGAAGGCTGTTAAACAAAACAAATGTGTTTCTTAACAAAATATAAAGTAAAATGATTTGAGTTTAGTGCCATTTTACGAGTTTTAAGCATGTTTTGATGATTATCTGGATAATATTGTGAATATAATTTTTTTTTGGCCAGGATAATCGTGCCACATGCCTATTAATAACATTTATAGTGGTGAATCAGGAGTTAGTTTTTTATGAAAAAAAAAACAACACGTCTACAACTCAATTTGTATTGTAAAATAGGCTTAAACAGACTTACAATATTGTTATGATTATCAAAGTCTCATAAAATGTAGAGGAAGTCAGATGTACGATCACTTTTTTCCATGCATTGTTGCACATTTGAAAACGTGACTTTCAATATCTCCGCAAATATAAATACAAATGACAAGCCACCACGTCTGCGTTGGCCGTTATGGATGCTTGAGTTCATTTGACTGATTTGCTGTCAGTGACTAATAGCTCTGACCCTGATCTTAAAACGAAGTCACGACGCAGAATCAGACGTGACACTTAAAAAGGTGTCTCGCAGCTAAAAATGCTCTCTCTCCCCTCGATCCTCTCAGGCTGTCAGTATTCTTTGAGGAGGTGGCGTCTCAGACTGGTATAGGAGTTCACCTGCAACATCTGCTGTACCTGGGTCACAAACTCCCTCTGGAGGGCAGCATGAAGGTGGTCAACCTCCCATGTACTTCACCTGCCCGGCCCCTCATTCTGCTCAGCTATGGGCCTGAAGCAAATACCAGCCTGCCCTTCAGGGAACGTAAGACAATCACACACACGTACACCTTTTGATGTGTTTGTGTGAAGTCTTAAGATGTGCTCTTCTTCGTGCATGGATATCCCCTGAGGAAGATATGAAAGAGTTTTGATATGAGGTGTATTCCAGCATCACGCTTCTTTAGACAACACACACATTTCTTTGTGAATCGGCTACACATTTTGTTTAGTAATATTAATGTGAATGCATTAGATATAGGCAAATTATATATAAAAGATGAGTGCATCATGAATGTTGGTATTAAAAAAATAAATAAAAATTTTAAGAAAGGAAAGTAATCTCATTTGAAATAACAGGTGCATAGAAGTATTAATGCTCGCACACACATTTAACACTGTTTCCATAAGTCATATGTTTTTGGGTTGTGTGTTTTCTCTCCTCTGCAGCAGAGAGTCCAATCATCCCATCCAGGTTTGACGTTATTGCAGACTACAACTTCTCCAAGGTGCTGCTGCTCCGCTGAGTTGCTTTGCCAGCCATGCCTAATGTTCATTTTTAATTTGAATTTTATGTTTTACAAGCATCCAACCCATTGTTTATTATTTTCTTTACTCCCCCCCCTTCTCTGTAGGTAATAGTGGGAGTGGTCCACCAGTATGTGAGGATAGTACAGTTGCTGCACACACACCGAGAGCTGCTTCTGCAGGGATACCACAGCTACATGTGAGACATGCTAAAATAAGGATTATTTGTCTGACTGCACTGAGTGATGTACCTCTGAGGTTATGTACTGCCTCTAGGTAATACTCCTGATCAAACTCCTGTCCTTGTTTCCTTCTCTCTCACACTCCTGTTGTTGCTCAGGATGAGGCTGCGCAGGGAGTGTGAAGAAGCAATGCACAGTATCGCGATGATCACCGCTAGACTGCAGTCTTGTCTCAACGTCGAACACAGGACCCACACACTGTGAGTTTATCTACACACTGTTTGAGCTAAATAAAGGGAATCTGTGCACTCACACTTGGCGTGTTGAAATTAACAAATATGTGTTTGCATGACATGCATTATGATACAGCAGCAAGGCGAATGGAGCTATACTTTTTATTTTATTTTTTATTTTTTGGTTGATTTGCCACCATAAGTGTGGCTCTCTGTATGATCTTAACTGCTATCAATATATGTGATGGATTCTTAAAGATATCATTTGTTGACAAATGTAGACTAATCACATTTTATATTCAACCTACAATCTTCTTCTCTTTGTTCCCCCTTTCTCCTCTCATATCTGTTGTATCTTTATTTTTCCTAGAGGCCATCGTGATTCTGAAAACCAGGGTTCAGATGATGGCAGGCAAAAGCTGCATCTGGTGAGTGGAGTCGGTCAGAAATATCACAGTTTGACTAACACAAGCAGGGATACAATCATTTGTCCCATATAAAATAGTCAGTTTAAAGAATAAAATGCCAGCATTCAAAACGGACACATTTCGGTCAGCACTAAAAAGTGATGCGATTTGACATAAAGTCATATTTATATGCGAGATTCAAACTACCATATTGCAAAATATTGTATTCTTAACCCTAGGAGTTCTCTCTTTTTTCAGTATTTTTTTAATTAATATCACAAGTTAGTGGAAAGACTGAATAGACAGAGGTGCAACAATTCTGGACTCAAAACACATTTAATTGAAAATGCTGTAAATGTAAACTAATCCAGGGTTTTGGATTGTGAACTATTCGTTTGGTTGCAGATATTTGATTTTTGATTTGTTGATTCTTTTGCTGCTGTCTGTACAGCTCAGCGAGCATCTGCCAATATACGCTGCCGGGATCCAAGAGTTTCAGAGCCGCCTGGACCATCTGCAGATCGCACAGGCCAAGCTAGCAGAGACGCTGGCCAATGACAAGAGGTACTGCAGACACGCAGCTGGGATTCAAAGCTTCAGGGTGGCCTCATGGGTTTGTGGTGTATGAATTGTGACTTCTTGCTTCCCACAGCTGTCAGAAGATGGAGATGCTGCTGCAGAAGATAACGGCAATTCATCAGCTTTATCGTAAAGACAGACTAACTGGCAGTGTGTACGCTTTTGTTGGTATATATTTTATCACTCTTTTTCTACATGGTAAAATTGGCAATACCTTTAATCTTTTCTTATTCTCACAACAGACTTGGCATACAACGACGAGCAAATCCACAAGTTTGAGAAGTGAGTATGTGTCCACACACAGCTGCTGTCCTGCTCACCCAGACTGTGAAGGATGTTATTGTGAGCTCTGCTGTAATCTCATGTCACTCTTCCATCCCAGGATCCACCTGTCGTCCCACATCAAGCGAGTGAAATCTCTCCATAGAGAGGACTGCGTGCAGAGATACAAAGAGCTTTTGGCTTCAGCAAGGACGTGGAACAGGTCAGAGCAAACCCAACCACCAGGACTATTTATTTACAATAAGATAACTGTTTGGTTGAACAGCCATTCACACGGATGATAGAAGCTTATATGAAGAAGATTAACACAGGACAGTAGGACTTTGCTATTCAACAATCCTTCTCAAACTGATTAAATTGGTAGTCTGCATCATTAATCTTCACGTCACACTTGTTTAGCAAGTGATATTGAGATTATTAATTACTTCACTCTATAATTCTTTAATTCCTTTTCAGTTTTGTTCAGATAAAGCAATCTATTTTACATTTAAAGTAACATTTAGAATTTTAACTTTGCATAATGTTGTGGTTGGTGTGACTTGATCTAAATCTATAAATAAAGTGGTACGTTTGTGTTTTTTTTGTCATTTATTCTAAACACTTATTATCTTCACCAGGCGTAAGCCTGTTGTTATATCATGCATGCAGTCGTGTTTGTGTGTGTGTGTATCTGTCTTTCTGTCCACAGCTAATCTCTTACTACGAGACCCATCAGCCTTATATTTTTGTGATTATTTATGACTCTATGCTCAAGGACCTCTCGTGGTTGTGGTGATTCACAATTCTTTAAAAAACTATTTTATTGACTGTTTTGTAGCGTTATAAACCCCCCTTGTTGTTGTTTTTGCCACCATCTTGACTGTAAGGGAGCCAGCAGTGACAGTTGAGTGAGATTCAACTCTTCTTTGTTTGGAAGGGGAGACGCACCGGGTGGAGAGCTGCCTCTTTGGAATAAAGCAAGCCATTGGCATATATAAAGATGGTAGCTCTGACTTGCTGAAGTTTGTCCCTTCTGTATTTGCAGTGTTTTACTGGAGATGCAGACCCGACTGCAGGACTTCAGCTCTTTCTCCAAAGGCTTGTTGGCAGATCTGGACATGAGTGAGCAGCGCCAAAATAAGGTCAATATTTCACTTTCTCTGCGTTAAAGATCTCTGCAGATGAGATCAAAGACTGTAATATAAAAGTATGCACAAAGACATGTATCTGCACTAATAAAAAAAAAAAAGATACTGGATTTTTTTAAATTATTATTAATTCAGTGTTAGCGATGTCACTTATGCAGCCTCTCGGTGATGTGGTGATAACGTCTCATCTGTCCTCCTCAGGCTCTGGACGGAATCCTTTCCACTCTGCAGTCCAAGCGAACAGGACAACAGCCTGGAACTGCACCCAAGGACAAGGACCAGATGGTCTCGAGGTGTGTGTGTGTGTGTGTGTGTGTGTGTGTGTGTGTGTGTGTGTGTGTGTGTGTGTGTGTGTGTGTGTGTGTGTGTGTGTGTGTGTGTGTGTGTGTGTGTGTGTGTGTGTGTGTGTGTGTGTGTGTGTGTGTGTGTGTGTGTGTGTGTGTGTGTGTGTGTGTGTGTGTGTGTGTGTGTGTGTGTGTGCAAGATAAAGACGGTTACACTGATAACATATCTTCCTTTGTTCTAGGATGCACCATCTGAAGGAGGAAATGGAGATTTTGGTGAGGGAACTACATCGTAACAACAGCATTATCGAGAGGTTTGTTGAGTGACCAACCTCCTGTCTCTGTGGAAACTCTCATATACAGTATATACAGTAGGTGAGAAAGGATGATGTTGATTGTTTGCTTTTCTTTTGTCCTATAGTGTGGGTGCAGTGAACCCTGCAGCAGCTCTGGAGCCGAGCTTGGCCAGACCTTCCACACTGTGACCACAGTGGCCGCATCTTTGTACCTCAATACACGCACACACACACACACACACACTCTCTCTCTCTGACAAGCACCTAATTTTAACTCCCACTTATAAACAACTACGGACAATGTACCAGATCTTCTTTCAAGGCCCGCCGGCGGCCCCGTGCTGTAAGAAGAGGAAGCAGGCGAAGACAATCGATAAAATGTGATTCTCAATCTCAATTTAAAGATAAGATGCACAGAATGCAGGAAGAGGAAATGCCACTGATGGATTTTGTGTGTGTGTGTGTGTGTGTTTTTGTGTCTGTGTCTGTGTCTGTGTGTGTGTGTGTGTGTGTGGGGGGGGGCTGGCGGCTGAGTACAGCAGTTCAATACAAACCTCATTAATGCCTTTAGTGTTATCGTATTTGTAATAGGCTGCCACAGTGATGGATAAAGCTACATGAATGCTAAAACAGCTGCTAGAGTATTTGTCTAAGGCCACGTTTCTTCTTTGTCCCACAGAAGAAGCACTGCGGAATATGGAGAACCTTAAGTGATTCATTTAACCAGACCGCCACTATATATCTCTGTACGTGTGTGTCTGTGTGTGTTTGTTGAAGGCTTGAGATGTCTGTGGTCTTTTCCCTCATGGTTGATCATTCAAATGGTTTCATGTGACTTCGTTTCTAGTTTTACTTCAAGCATATCATTGTGAATGAATAACGATTGATCACTGTTGGCCTGCTTCTCCAAGCACTCAGCCCTGTTGTTTTGAAGTGACATTTGTCTCCCTTCCTTTTCATGTTTGACTAGAATGATAAGTTATTTCTTTGTATTTTATCGTGGCTTTCACAATTAAAGAGAAAAAAATTAATCTGGGAAATTTGGCACTCACCACAGTGTCTCCTTTTTAGCAGAAGTACACAGCAAATTATCAGTAGGAAATGACATTAGCCAGTGTGGGTCAGGCAGTGGGGAAATCCCAGGAATTGTTTTTTGTTTATAAAGGAGTCACAGGTGATGCACAATTTCAGAGAAAATTGAAAATGATACTTTTACTATACTTATAAACTTTTTTTGTCATATTTTTTATCTCTTGTTTTTGTCTTGAGAAATGATATTATCTCTCTTGATGAAGCAATGCTGGCTGAAAAGTGAAAGTAAAAATGGTTCATGTCCCCTCTTGTAAGTTTACAGTGGCAACATTCGTCTGCGAGGATGACTCCCCATGTTCTGAAAAGTCAATAAGTTCCCGAATGACTGTGTGACAACAGTACACGCTCATATTCAACTGGTATCAACTTACTTTCACATTAAATTTGATGTGGTTAGGTGTAACTGAGCCGGGAAGATAAAAGGTCTCCAATAAAACAACAAGTGAGCTGTTGTGACACTGCAAAGTACAAAGAATGAAATTGAAAGTTCTTTACTCCATTTGCGTAGGAGTGATGTTGGTTTCCTCGGGCTGGGGGCTTTCTCGGTTAAGTTAAGGGGACTAGCACAACTGTCTCTGTGGTTTTATTCGACTCATATGACATGCTCTTGGCAAAGTGGAAACTTTAATAACTTTCCTGTTTCTGGCCCACACAAACAAGTCTGACATTGTGTTTTTACCACTTGACTGCTCAACATCATGGCAATATTCAAAACAGACTGTGGGGCTTGCTGTGCTATCTGTTCTGTTTCTTACCTTCACATCAGCTCACTGGTAATTAATTGATCATTGTGTAGTTTCAACAGTGAGACAACACCTCTCCCCGAACCCTCTTTAGCACCTACAACAAAAGTAATGAAACATTAACCACCTGTTTCAACCGCAGCTCGGTCAATAAAAAAAAAAATAAAATAAATTGTACTTTTGCACTTGGTTGGCTTATTTGAAGCTAATGGTTGAATTTTTATTGTATTGTTTCTCTTTGTTACACTTGGTTTGTCTTATTTGAAGCTCTTGTTCTACACCTATTTGAAGCTGATGTACTTGCAAGATTCTCGCTGTTTAGAGTCTTATCATGATGATTGTTTGCACTTATTGTCGCTTTGGACAAAAGCGTCTGCTAAATGAACTGTAACTGTACATACAATAGCTGACTTTCCTTTGTCAAAAACAGGGACTATATGTCAAAGACAATGCTCTTAAATATTTGTTGCCATACTACATTTTTTTTTTTTTTTTTTTTTTAAATCTTGGTGTAGACTTTTTTATTAGTAAACCTAAATCCTCATTATTATTATTATGTTCCGTGTGTCATACTTCTTTATCCGGTCTCTGGTTGCTCTCCACAGATTCTTCCCTTGAGATTGTGCTATCTGGTTTATACCAGCCTACTTTCTGTCGTCTGTCTTTAATACAAGTAGCTTCAGAAGATAATTACTATGACTCAATTCAGAGCAAATGCCTGGTAGCAAAAGTGATAAAACAGCTAACAATGAGTCATCATCAGGGAGTTAAGTGTTGTTATCCAGTGAATTAGTGGTGAATAATGTTCTAAGTAATGCCAAATCATCCCTACAGTACAAACCAGGGATTAATGCGCGTCCCTGGCGCTTTAAAAGGGAGCGCGCTCGCTGCATTTAAATCTGTCAGATGCTTTGCGTCACTACTACACGTTTGTCGCGGGCGTGAGTTGAGTTTACATTCCGGGCACGGAGTAAAAACACGCACTGTTACACACTCCAAACAGCCAAACACACACGCATTACAGAGGAACAGGATAATGGCGTCTGTGAGTGTGGTGGGGCAGCACCCGGGTCCGCTGGGCGGCAGAAAGAAAATCACCCTGCCGAGGAAATCTTCCTGGGAGAAGATGATGTTCAGGAGAAGCTCGGGGAGCGGCAGGGAAAGCGGGTCGGTCACTACTGAAGGGCAACCGGGAACTCATCCCTTGTCTCCGGGACCGGCGGGGAAAACGGCGGTGAAAGCAGGAATGATGCCCGGTGCAGGATGCGGAGCTCCTGCTGCGCCACGTAGCCCCGACCGGGACCGAGAGGAGGGCAGCACGGACTGTGACGGGGGCACCGCAGCCGGGTCTCAAGGAAGCCAAACTGGGCACATCAGCAGTGAATGCAACAGCTACATCCACTGTGACCCAAACCGTAACACAGGTGGTCGGAGGGGGACTTCGCTCAAGAGGTCGGGCAACAATGTCATGCCAAGCGGAGCGGTCACGAACGGACACAAAGGCGCGCACCGGCACCGAGACGCGCCAGACGGAAGACGGGACACCCGGAGCGGAGACGGCAGACATCAGACCATCTCCTCCTCCGTGTCAGCAAAAGCAGACAGCGGCAGTCTCTCGCTGGAGCGGCTTACACAGGGCAGGACTGGTGTCGTCAGGCTGGCCCGCACCGAGCCTCCCCGCAGGGAGGCCTGGTCCATCTTTCCCCGGGGGCTGGACCCTCGGGTGAGGACCGAGAGGGGCGAAGGACACCGGTTCGAGTCCAAGCCCTGTACGCGGGACTGGTGTGACGCCTGTAGCCGTCAGATCACTGCACAGGCACTGAAATGTGACAGTAAGTAGTTAGTCTTCTCCAAATCACGTATTCATCTGTGTGTAAGTGCTGTCTGTGCATTATTCTTTGGAACTGCTTTATAATATGTGAATACAAAAGTCTACACTTTTCTTCAGTTGTGTGACAGGTTGTATTTCTTCTCCCTTATTAAATGTTTCTGGCAGCTATAATATGAGATTATTTTTATGAAGGGCACAAGTAGCCGAGTGCTAAACTCCTCCATACTGGTGGCTGTATGTTGATACATGAAAGAAGTGTGCATGTGCCTTTGTGACCCAGACAATATGACAGAGAAGGACATTTCCAAGCTCCACAGATGTAGCCAAAAACCTTCCATGGAAAGCCCATTATCTTGTCCTTCCAGCTTTGCCTCCCAGAGTTCTAACTCTGGGATTTGCAGCCTTGTTCAAAGAGCGAGGCAAATATAGTAGAATTAATAGTGGTGCATTGGGGGAATCCAGAAACAAAATGGACATTTCTGTAATCTCACACTGAGTGTGTGTGAAGTTGTGAGTGTGTATCAAATGATGTGTTTTAGTTTGATTGGGATGATATAACTATTGTTTCAGGAGGCGTACATATGTAATAGGGATACTGTAGCAGCATTTGAGTTCCTATTTACGGCCATTTAAAGCTTTTCACCTTCATTGTGCTTGATATATCTCCGGAGTCACATACCTGACTGTATAATTTACTTTACTGCTGAGAGGTGCTCAGGCTCTGGTGACATCACCCCACCTGCGGAGCTCTGGGACGCAGACGGTTTGGGCCAAGCCAATTTGTCCTGGCAGATATGTGTTTAATCTGGAGCAAGTATACACATGTACAGACAGACACATTTACTGCTGGAGCTCAACCTGAAGAGTTTCTGTGTCTGTGTCTGTGTCTGTGTCTGTGTGTGTGTGTGTGTGTGTGTGTGTGTGTGTGTGTGTGTGTGTGT
>CALSBV010011423.1:8698005-8736641 GCA_943590825.1 Bovichtus diacanthus
TGTGTGTGTGTGTGTGTGTGTGTGTGTGTGTGTGTGTGTGTGTGTGTTTGTGTGAGTGGGCGTGTGTGAGTCCATGCGTCTGCTGACTTGGCATTGTGGGAGGCTGCGGCTGCAGTACACTGTGAGATAAAGCAAATGAAGAGAGGGTTGCTAGAAGTGAGGGAAGAAAGGGACGAATAAACAACGGACCGGTTGAAATGGAGGCGTGGAGCCGAGGGGAAATGGAACAAGAGAGGGAAAGAATGACAATTAGTTGGAAACAGGGATGTCAAAAATCGTGAAAAAAAAAGAGTCAGAGGAGAGGTGGAGGCGGGCAGGCTGATGGGAATGAGGAGAGGCGGAGAGCCAGAACATGAGCGAAGGGGAGGAAAGAGAGCTAATGCGAAAGAGGGATAGGGGAAAAGAGGGAGAGTTTGTCCAGCACTGCAGAGCTGTCTGATTTAGTGTGCCATCAGCAAGAGCTCAGTGGAGCGAGAGCAAAGATTACTGGAGCACTATTCACACGCATACCTCGAGAAACACACACACGCACAGTCATGAGTTTCTTTACTACCCAAGAACTTTTTTGTCTCCACTAGCCTCTCTACATGGATCAAGCTAATTAGCTGTAGTTTTCTGCTGCCAGCAGCTGCGCTCAAGTCTTTTCTGCTCCCTTCTCGGAAAAACATCCGAGGTGAGTGCGGTATTCAGTCACGGGGGTCACCAGGGCATTTATGACAAGCAATACCAATTTAGGCATTTCAGGGTATTTTTGTGGGGAAGAGACGTAACCAAAACTGCCAAAATAGAAACGGCACACGCACACACATGCAGCCATGCTCTTCTTTCAACTACACCCAGCAAATGACAGGGAGTGAGAGACGGAGGCCTCGCAACCATAAACAACCATCATTCTGTCTCCTTGTCTCCTTGTATGACTCGCTCCCTCTGTCTGTCTTACCCTCCCTGTAGCTGCGTTGGCTTTGTTGCATATGAAGTTTATAGAAACAGCGATGCAGCCCCCCCACCCCCAGGGATTGTTGTGTTGTGGCCTTGCCCCACAGTGGAATCTGTCAATCCAGCCAGAGCTCCCAGCCTCATAGTCCACTGCTCTGTTGTTGTGTGACCCTCTGAATTTATTCCTACTGCTGGCTGAGTTTGTGCTTTTTAAAAAAAAAAAAAAAAAAAAAAAAAAAAACTTTGATGCTCCTCATGGGAGTTTCATTTGTGGTATGTCCATGCTGTACAGCAACCCCACACGATATAATCATAAATACACATAAAGATGAGAGCCATATGCGGCTTCAGGCCTTAATGGGGCATAAAATAATGACGCATATGTCCAACATGTCTGATAAGTGGCATTCTAGACATCTATGAGCCCTATATGTCTGCTTTACTGACACTAACCTGGGAATTTAGAGAACTAACTCCCCTTTCACTCTTCTCATGTTCGCCGCTTTGTTTCCAAAACACTTTTTGTTACATCCACAGCAATATACAGAAATAAAAATACTAAATACTAAAGTATTTAAAGTCGAATGTGTGACAGTTATATAGATATGTACAGTACATTCGGGTTGTATCCTGTCAGTGGCTGTTGCTCATCTGTGTTACGTGATATGATTTGTCATCCGTCCTTGTTGTGACAGGGATGTCAGGAAGGAGGCAGGGAGTGAGGGAGGGCAATGACAGCCGCCTTAATCCCAGCTCTGGGTGTCTCCTGCCTGAGATTATGTCTCTTGAAGGATCGAGAGGTTGGGATTACAGACTGGCAGACAGAGTCGGACGTCAGATTAATATTTAATTAAAGCTTTCAGGGAACCATGCTGTTGTGGCACACTTGGGTTTGTCCTCTCTTCAACCTCTGTCCAGAAATAAGACATGTTTACTGTATATACACAATTTCCACATATACTATGCCTCATTGAGGTAGTACAAGCAGCAGATGACCAATTAATGTTTTATAACACACTACACTGTTGATGTAAGCACATTTAAGAACTTTGTATAGTATTTATTAATGTATTCATCACATAAACCCACCTGAATGGTTTCTACATAATTAAGTAGGTAATAAAGACCCTCTAACATGCTATAAGAATTTGTTCATGCGCTGTCGAATATAATTATATACGAGTAAAGCTATTTTATACTGTGTTGTCAAGCAGAGGGGTTATAATTGTTGACAAATTAAATAATAATAAACTCCTAAAGATGGCCTTGTATTTGCTTACAACTACATTGGTGTGTTGTGAAACATCAATAAGTAATTATGCGTTTATTTACTGCCTATAAATGCAAAACAGGGATTGAAGATGAAGTGTTACCAAAAAGGCCGATCAAGAAATCCTAAATAATTGGTCCTGTTTTGCAATTAATCGATTAATTAAAAAGATATAAAATGTGAAAAATGAGTGACAAATAATCACAATTTCCTGTAGCCCAACGCGGGATCCTACTATTGTTTGCTATGTCTGATCCAGAATGCTCTATAAAATGTGAGAAAATTATGAAAAAGGTCGATCCCAGTCCAAGAGAGTCCATAGCTCCATAATCGAGAGGCTGAAAACAATTTTTGCATAAAAAATGACTTAACGAATAATCAATTATCAAAATAGGTGCCGATTATTTTCCTTTCGACTGACTAAGCGATTAGTCGACTAATCGCTGCAGCTCTATACTCCAGAGATTGTTCAAAGTGCTTGTGTTTGCGTGAATTTGTCCTTTCCCGTTGTGTCCTTTGCTTTATTTGTTCTGCAAGTGAGCCCGTACTGTGTGTCTCTGCTCCTTGTGTCGCAGCACTGTACGGAGAGGTGAACGCTCCCGAGGTCAGAGCTCCTCCGAACACTATTTCACAACAACAACAACAACTAAAAAAACATTTGTCAACTATTTGTGCTTGAATATTTGCAAGCAGAGTAGAGATTGTTGTTTTTACAGTGCATTCACTGCAGCAGATGTGAGGTCATGTGCTGGCTACTGCAGAGACAAGGAGGGATACACGCTTTGACACATGGCTGCCAGGAAGCCCCACATGCCCACATACACACACACACGCACACACACACATTTGCCACAAACCTTCACAGTAACCCTCCCAGTGTATTCTTTATGCCCCATGGCATTCCTCTCTCTAGAGGATGTACCTTTTCCTTAAACTCCATCCTTCCTTGCTTTACCCCTTCCCCTGGTCTACACAATACGGACCTTGTCTTATAGGGACCCTCTCAACGCTCCATTCACAGTTCAAGAAGAAAACATAAGTGGAAGGTTGTGTTAATGGCTCATAACCTTCTTGTCCCGACATACCACTGTTGCCGCTCTGCCAGACGTGCGATGGATATAGTTTTAACTAGGCTTCAGCCAAAAACATTCCTTCAGAGCTCCTATGTCTTGAAAAACAAACAGAATCTCAATACAAGGCTGCATTGAATTTAGCTATTGAACACATGTCCATCGAATGACTACATCACACTTCTTTTACACCGCATTATTCTTTAGTGTCAGCTAAGGTTTGTTTTGTTCAGTTTCCTTAGAAACAAACATGGAAAGACTCTTTGCTCAGTCGCTCACTGCTTAACATTATTTGACCTTGATTTAAAAAAGGAAAAAGGGAAGTGACAAGATGGGGATGTAGTTTGTGTTGTTTTTGCAGACAGACCTGCTTGGTGTTTAGTGCTCCCCTGACCGTGCATCGCTGCTCATCTGTATGTATGGCAGAACAGTGGGGATTTTCAGCCAGGCTATATTTAGGTCGCCCTTGGTGAATAGTGATAGGAGGACTGCAGAGAAAGAGGGCAGAAAGGACAAAGACATTCTTAAGCACAAGTTCTTTGAGAGCAATTTTGGCTTTTATTAAAACACATAGCGTAATACTCGGTGCTGCTTGAAAAAAAAAAATATAATAATAATGGTGACAACAGAGCATAACCTTCTTTTGCCGATGCTCGTGATTATGTCATATGCTTGTGCTTGAAACTGGGGAGTACATCCTGTTCCTCCAAACTCTTCAATTTAAAAAGTAGGCCAGAAGAACTCCCAGTAGCTCTCTTTCTTTCTTTTTTTCTCTTTCACAGTGCATATTAATAACCGACGGACTGCGCATCACCTCTTCCCACACATACCAGAACCCATACACACTCACTTAAGGTAATGCATGTCGCTGACAAGATATGTCACTGTTGTGGGGTTAGACAGGAAGGCTGACTCACTTCCCCGTCAACCGGTGCTGTAGGGGTTCACACCAAGGAGACAGAAAAGTGGGGAGAAGAGAGGAGGCAGTGTCGGTAACTACCTCTGCAGTGGTCTGTGACGTTTCTGCTCTACTGCATGGAGATTCCACCCTGATCTCTACTACTGAATGGAGTTTGTACAGTCAACCACCGAGAGAATGGAACGGAAAAAGGCTCCTGTTGCTGGAAAGAGACGAGAGAGGGGAACAGAGAAGCTAGCATTGTGAGGGGGTCTCTGTCTCTTTAAGCTGGCTGGTAGTTGCTGCAGAGTGTGTGGGTGCTGCAGTAGAGACAGAGAGAGAGGGAGAGAAGAAGAGGGGAGAGAGGATGTGGGAGCATTGATAACAGAGAGACGTTAGAGATGAACAAGTACGGCAGAGATTCAGGGCTCATATCCACACGCTGAGGTGTGAGGGAGACCGTGCAGGTGCAGACGTGAGGAGAAGAAGTGTGAGAGCATTAGGGAGCGCGTGAGGAGTACAGGTGGAGGGGTGGCAGAGCGAGTGGAGAGGGGGCTGTTTATACGGAGCGTGGCACCGGTGGCAGAGTGGCTGCGCTGGGATGGCAGAGGGGGGAACTGGGGGGGCTGGCGCTGGGGCAGTCCTCAGAGGGGCAGCCGGGGGCAGGAGAGGAGGACCGGCGAGGGTTACGCGCACAGGACGGTGCCTGCTGGATGGTGCCACCATGCTCCATCCATGGCACAGATAACACCTCTCGTCCAGGGGCAGGAGGACGCGAAGGGGGAAACAGAGGAGGAGGAGGAGGGGTTCGGGTCAGGGGGAGTTGAAGGCGCCGGGGTGGGTAGAACGTTACTCGGCCGGGTGTCGCTGCATCTGGATGAGGTCAGAGGCGACTCGGAAGGGGAGGCTGGCAGCGCCTGCTTCGGACAGGTGTCCCGCCGGCTGGGGCGGCTGCTGAAGAGGCTGCCCAAGTCTCGCTCCTGGAGCGACAGCCTGAGGATACTCCGACGATCATCCTCTAACGGATCTCTGCTCACCACCTCAGGTACGGAGAGGAGAGTGGAGTGAGAGGTTAAAACTGAGAGAAGTTGGACATGGAATCCTGTTCAGTCTGGTGGTGATAGGGGTCGGTGTTTTGGAAAAAAAAAGGGAAAGATGATGAGTAGACAGGTTGAGCAGGGTAGGCCTCAAAGACCGGCTGTGGGCCAAAATATTTGGGTATTGTCTGCATCAGTCTGTTTATCTGTGAACTGCAATGCCCTCAAGCCCTGTGACTCTTTGTCTGCCCCCCCCCCCCCCCCCCCCCCCCCCCCCCCCCCCCCCCCCCCCCCCCCCCCCCCCCCCCCCCCCCCCCCCCCCCCCCTCGCCTTTTTGTTTCCCCCCCCCCCCCCCCCCCCACCTCTATCGACTGATCTATCCTGCTCGCTTTTGTTTAAGAGCACATAGGGTCCGTGTGTGTGTAAGATTGTGTGAACAGTGAGGTTACAGGCTGCAGATTGGTTGTAAACTGCAGAATAGTCCAGTAAACAGGCCAGATGAAAGCAGTAGACACACAGACAAACACAGAAAACCTACACAATTTCAATCTGTCGAGAAGATCCTACGTAAATGGATTAACATATTGACTTTCATATTTGTGGCAGGAATTTGAGATAAGGGTGAGCCTGCTGGAGGCTGCAAGTTATGGATTTTTCCCATGTTTTCTCCAAATACCGGACTGGCTAATGCAGTTTTTTTTTGAGGGGAGAGTGATGACTACATAATGTAACATTAGCGCAAAGTGAGGCTGTGGTAAAAAAAAATATATATATTTTTTTTTTTAAAGTGGCTGGGAGCAAAATGGCTGGATGCTGCAGAATTATTGATTTATTCACAACAAGAGACTGACAGCTGGAAAAAATATGTTACTTCAGCTCTTTTGTTTGTGTGCGTGTGCATGTGTGTGTGTGCGTGTGTGTGTGTGTCCTCCTGTGTAAGCCGGATAAGACCCTGACCAAACATGACTCAGGGAGCTGCTCATCAATAGCTCAATACTCCACCTGAGTGACGTCATGCTGCAGCCTCAAAAGCTTCAGAAACAAGCCGGAGCAACCGCAGACAGTATAAGGGCTATTTTTAGATGGTGTTCCCTGTAAGTAAACCTAGTTGTTAATCCTTAACTGGCCCAAACCAGATTGCTCAGTTCCTCTTATATTGCTTCTTCCATCTATTATCATCGTCTGTCTGAGTCATAATCATGGATGACGCTGTCTGGAAATTCTGAAATTCTCTGAAACGCTAAAAATACAGTAACTAGTTGGAGGATTGTGTTGTGTTCACGTGATCATATCGTGTTAGCAACTTAAAGGGGCTCTCCATCGATTTTACACGTACAAGTCAGTTTAACCATCTCTCAGCCTGTTTCAGTTGTGTAATGTCGTTTGTGGCTCTCGGGGGAGCGTTCTAAAGAGAAAATAACGCTGATGATGACATTATCTCAGTTTGGGCTTGGAGAAAAAAACACTTTTTATAGGAAGTCTGTGTTGCAAATTCGTGCCGTGGAGTTTGAAAGACGTGGACATTTCTCGAGGGTCAGATATCTCAGCTACTGCTCCTTTGAGCAATCTGTTGCGAGTCCTCCAACTTCATGGAAGTGGAATATTAAATCACTGGAGTACACCCCTTTAATTCAAGCAAACTGCAATTAAAAACTAAATGTGTTATTAAGCTTTTCGTTGGACACATTTTTAATGTGCTTGAGGTTCATTCTTGAGCTTGGAAATAGCACTTTGTCAAAAATAAATGATTAACTCAACATCTACTTCTTACTTCTTCTGGAGCTTTCATCCGCATTTTGTGGCCTTCATCAGCTGACGGAGTTTGCTCAGTCCGCTGATGAAGGCCATGAGATGTGCCTGAAAGTTCTGGAAGAAATCTACTAAATGGTCGTAGAGTTAAGATGATTTTTCAAATCAATTTATTCACTATTTTATAACTGATTTTGCCTACCTTTGTTATATTATTATATGTGTATATCAATGTCAGAAGTCTGCTTTATGTGAGGTAGTTACAAGACCCATATTTCTGTTTTTGGGGGATATGTTTCCACAATGTCCTCCAAAGCCAAAACAAACCAATTTGGTTTTATATTACATTCTTGATTATCTAATTGATCCTGGAAACTGTCACAATAACTTATTTTGTTGGACGATATAATGGCCCAGAAATAATTAGATTAACGATATCATTGTCATTTTTAGATTGATTAAAAAAATAGCATAGTAATGCAAGTACACCCTTTCAAAGAGCTATACACTTTTAATTCTTAAGGATATCCAGACATTGGAATTGAAATGTAAAAACTATATTAAAATATCCTAAATAAATAAAACCACACAACCAAAACAATAAATAAAGAGGACTCTCGGGCTCTGTTAACAATGTAATGGTGAGGAAAACCCTGCTGTTTATTCTGGCATCACGTTGGCTAAACTGTTGGTGACATTCTTAGGTAAACAAACACGCATGTAAACACAACAGGCAATATAGAGGTCAGCAAAAATCATCGAGGTCTTGTCCATATATTGAAGGATGAGTCGAGAACGTAGTTACTGTGACGGGCCTGATTATCACATATCATCACCAACACACACAAGATCAGTAACTGTTGTGATCAGAAACAGAAACATTCTCTTCTTCTATTCTTTAAAGAAAATGTTTTAAAAAAAGATACCAGCCCGGCTCTTCTCTTGTTTGTTTGGTTAATTCAGGGAGCATCTGTAGCTTGACAGATGGAGGAATTGAGGGAGGGGAAGATAGAGAAGCAGCGTTGATTGAGATCAAGAATGTCGGTGAAATCAAATATGAAATATCTGATTACGGTACAGTACAAATACTCACAGATGTCACAGGGGAACTGGGCCAGATATTTATTTAGGTTAGGACAGATTTGTTTGCTCGTGTCTGGTGGGTCAGCATATGGAGGCTGGAGGCTCATGTGTTTGAGTGAGAACGTGAGAGAACAAAAGCAGGCTATTTGCATTGATAATAATAAACAGTAGCATGGTGTGTGTGAGCCGCATGGTAGCAGAACATGGATTACTGCTCCAAATGAGCTATGATGGGATCAGACTGTCTAAAGCCTCCGAAGCTGCTCTTAACTCCTGCGTAAGACCTGCAGAGCCCCCTTTAGGTTCATTAGAGACTGTGTTAATATCCTCGCCCCTGCGTTATAGCTAACTTACCCCATTTATCCCCTCCCTCCTCACGCAGACAAGGAGCAAATATAATAAGTCCCTCCCAATGCCTTTATCTGGTGCCATACAGACATCCTCCATGACCTGAGAAACACTGCTAATCTGTGTCTTTACCCTCCCCTGTCTGTCCCACACCCACTGTCTCCCTGAATAACAACAACCGCCCACATCCCCTATCTTCCAAGAAGTTAGAGGAGATGATGCAGAAATGAGAAAGAATGATGGGAATCCAGAGCCGGTCAAAGAGATTTTAGGAGAAGGAAAAGAGAAATATGACGGTGGAATTTTTTTTCCTCCACCACCGAGACAATCTGAATGTCCTCTTTTTTTGGACAGGATTGTCATTTAACTGCAATCGGAGCTCCCCCTTTCCCGTCTCCCCCCCCGCAGTCATTGACCCGAGTGCAGCAATGGAAGTTAACACAGCCACCACATATAGACCTTTGCATACTTCACGTCGAAGCTCCCTCCTCACTTTCCACTGCGCTGATGGAGTTTCCGATCGCTCCCTCTTTCACCATCCCCATCCATCCGCATCATCGTCCAGATCTGTCGTTTTAAAAAGCAGTCAGACTGGAATAATGGCATGAGAGACAAAGAGGGAGTCTGTGAACGCATCTCCTGCCGCGCGCGGAGCAACAGCCGAGGCCATTCTACCGTGGCGACAGATAACACCACAGCCCTTCTTGTTGAGACAACACACACAGACTCCGCGACTCTGTGCGGGAGGACCAGATGCTAATGAGTGTTTATGGCTCAACTTCATTACAGTCATCTCTTGGTGCCGCATGCAGGTGTGACACTCATCAGTGTCTAACATTTTTAGAATAGCTCTATTTAACCTGGAAATTCCTCACAGAAATTAGGTGTCTTTTACCCGAGCGTAACATGTAATTTACAAAACACATCATTCAGAACTACGATAAGATATGTAGACATAAACATGATGATGATAAAAGAATCATAGTTCTGCAGTTTACCAGACAAGATATCTTAAAAAAAGCCAGTTAAATAAAACGCTCCATCAACACTGACAGAGCCAGATTAGCTCGCCTTCAAATCATAAATACTTTTCAAAGAGTGTGTGGAGACGGGTTCTTGAAGTTAATGTGTGGAGCACTTTCCAGTCATAGGGAGCAGAGTACATGAAGGCTCTTTTGACTGGTTCAGTACAAACTTTAAAGAATCAAAGCAAATACAGAAAATAAAAGGTAGCTTCCAGCCTAATTTGGAAGTAGGATGTTTCCGTGCTTGTGGGCTCTTCTAACAAAACCTGTTGTGGCATTTCCGTGGACACAACTTCTCCTAAAAATCTAGCAGAGGGGAATCTGCCTCGCTGTCTTTAAGTTAGAGCAACTTCCCCATTTGATAGTCTTGTACTTTCCACAGAAGAGCAAAAAGGGAAACCCCTACAAGTCCTAACACGGAGTCCAGCACAGAATTTCAAATGCCTGCCACACACAAAAAGTCACACAAGAAAAAATGGTCCTTTTTGCTGACCCTTTTGCTTTCTCTTTCATCACGATTCTCTTTGATTATGTCGGTGTCAGCACGCCTGCATAACCTTCAGAGTCCTTCTGGGTCACTGGAACGCTGCTGCAGTTTCTCAAACAGCTCAATAGCACTCGCATATGCACGGTACAGCATCGCAAGGAGGCACAGCATAATGCTAGGCCACACACCGAGTGGAAAAGTCTGAGCCACTTGAGTTAAGTTAGCCTAGAACCTTGTACCTTTACTGTCACCCCTATTCTAAATTAAACCTAATCCTATCATTTCATTGAACTTTAGTCCAAAGCCTGGGGTTTGTTCAAGGTGTCAAACGCATTTTCACAAGGATGTCAGCAAAAATGCACACTGGCCTTGTAGTCATAAAATCCTCACCACAAATATTCATTTATGTGTACGTCTGTAAGTTTCGAACCAGGCAGTGTGTGAGTGAGAGACAGAGACAGTTTGTCTTATCAGTGTGGGAATAATCTGGATCCTAGGTGAACTGTGAGTTGCTGACAGTGGTGTATCTCACTGTAGGTGTGGAACAGGGAAAACTCTCATTTTCCTTGCAGTTTGCCCAGCAGTAAATCCTGTCTAAATCAATTATCACGAGAAAGACCGAGGGCAGGGCCTTCTCTAAGGAAACACCACCCAACAAAAACACTGATTACGGTCTTGAGAATGACAACAGAGGAAGTTTAAAGTTATAGTTGGATTTCTTTTGAAAGTAGAGTCCATCGTGTGTGTGTGCATGACGATACGTGCAATAAGACACACGATGTGTTTCAGTGAAAAGCACTGGATGTGAGCGTTGAACTGCTAGCCTCGGTCTGTCCAAATGAAAACAAAATCAACCTACTAGCGCCTCCAAATGACGATTTGTTGTTAGCTGTTTCATGGACATTGTGTTGGTGGATTTTTTTCCAGATAAAGCCAGGCTAGCTCTTTCCCACTGTTCCCAGTCATTGTGCTAAGCTAAGTTGGCCGCTGCTTGTGGCAGCTTTATATTTACTGTACAGATACGAGAGTGGTGTCAATCTTCTCAACTAACTCTCTGCAACAAAGCAAAGAAGCGTATCTCACCAAATATTATCATATTTCTTTTACGTATGGGCGAATATAGAAGTAGAGGCACAGTCTGTAATTAAGAGTGAGGGTGGATGGAGTAAATGAAGGAAAGCAGCACAGGAAAGGAGTTTCTCTCATCCCTTCCCCCGTGTGCTTCCTTTCTTTCTCTCTTTCTGCAATGACCTCCAAACTGTCATGAGCAGGGCATCCAGCTTATCTGAACTCTACTCTTTTCCTCAACACATCCCTCCTGTCAGCGAGGCTTTGCAGCCCTTCCCTCTGCCAACCTGACTCTGTCACACACACATACTTACTTATGTCTATCTGCCTCTCTCAATGCACTGACCTCCAAACTGTCACGAGCAACGCATCTTCTATCTGAACTTTCCTCTTTGCTAGACATATCCCTCCTGTCAGTAAGCCCGGTCATGTCTCCCTTTACTCTCCATGCCAGTGCAAAACGTTTAAATCCTAAAATTATGAAAATACCTGTGATTCCAGGCATGAAAGTGAAAGTCATCTGTGATTAATCTGAGGTTTATAGCTAATTAATAACAAAAAAATGCCTACACACAGCCTTCTAATGGTGACCTTATGTAAGCTGAGCTTTTCTCTTCCACTACAATGGTCATCAAGAAGCTTGTTGCCGTGGTTACGGTGCTGATGCTGAGTGCGCGGGACACAGAGGTGTCCGTCTCTTAGCGGGATACAGACAAAGCGGCTAATCACAGTTGACAGAAAAACAACCAGGCTGAGCTCAGCTCTTTCATTCAGCACTGACTGGAGCATTAAAGACGTGTAGCAGAAAACAATGAGTCGTTTTGAAGCGACTATTTAACCATCGCCTTCGAAAACAATTTTTATGTTACTATTAAATCTCGCTGATGCCGTGTAGCCTACCGTACAGAGTTTTATTCAAGGAGCGTTCCTGCTTGAGGACCACAAGAAGGATCTGACTCAGAGTTTCCCCCCTAACGGCAGTCCTCTCTCTGCTCGTGTGGTTTTAAAAATCTCTCTTTTCTTTAGCATGGATTATCTCACTGACAGAGGAGAAGTCAGATGTGAGGCTATGCGTCTCAGTGGGAAAGCCTCTGGCCACAATAAAGTCTGTGAGACATAAACAAGCCGAGGTTGTCGTATGTGGGACCAACTAAAGATTAAAGAACAGTAGACTATTTTGGGACGTTTTGGGGGACGTTTCTAAATCTATTCTTTTCTTGCTGAGCGGTCAGATGGGAGTTGACCAGACAACGGCTGCTATACTGCTACTGTTTACTATGAATGTGCAAAAGGAGTCGGTCCATCCATTGTTCCGATACAGTATGTCTGTATTACATTTGTTTTCCTTATATTCTTTGCTGGACCTTAGTAGTCCATTACGTCCATTGTATATTGTGTCTACACCAGAAGACAGTTGTACTCCTGCAATCGGATGGGTACATTAAATGTATAAAAGTGTATTTTAAAGGTATAATTATTAGGTTTAGTTGTGAGATTTCAACAGGCTATTGCTGGGCTAATGTTATAACATTAAGTCTTGCTAATCAATCTACACTCAAGTATAGTCAGGTATGTTTTGTTGACCCATTCTCACTCTGCAGTCTGGCACCTTGTAGGTGTGTGTCTGGCATTAGCCACTAGATGGAGCAAAGTCTCTGTAAATGGTTCATTTGTACAACTGTACCTGTTTGATTAGATCTTCATTTCAAACGTGTTCACTTACAGGTGACTAATCAGCATCACACTCAAATATCACGAGGCTTATAGTTCACAGCGTTATATGGATGATTATTTTGGTTATATCCCACTGTGTGTGCTCTCGTCTCTGATTGGTGTGTGTTTGTGTTCATCAGACTGTAGATACACCTGTCACCTGGAGTGTGAGAACCGCGTCCAGCTGGACTGCAACCGTAAGGGCAGAGAGCCGGAAGAAACTCCATCTCCCAGAAGACGCTGCTCCTCCGCAGCCCCTCAGTATAGGGTGAGCATTTGAAATAAACAGAATGTACCCAGCAGAGTGAAGAAAAGCATGTGGGGGACTATGTGTGTCGTGTTCGGGGCACTACACAAGGGCAAACACACTCATTTAAAATATATAGCGTGTTGAACTCTTTATGGTGCAAAAGAGTACATGACTCACGATTGGGTAATGTCAAAGTTCATTCTGCAGCATCTCTCCAAGCCTACACCCTTACATAACCAACATGCTGTGCCTCCTCCTCCTCCTCCTCCTCCTCAGTTGTCTACTTATACATTTATACATGCGCTCATTTCCTTTTTTTGGTCACAGAATGTTCCCAGGACAGAATATGCTCTGTCACATCTGATGCTCCTCCCTCTCTCCTTCACCTGCTCTGTTGCTCTCACGGCCTCATCCTCCTCATCCTCCTCATCGAGTCTCTTTCATCTCTCCTATCCTGCAGTATGGGATTTATTGCTTCAATCAGCTTCTCTAATATGAATGCAAATTAATTAGGTTAATCACTGTTCTCTGCATAGCTGGCATAGCTGTGTTCGTGCAAACTGTTCTCAGATGTTGTGTATGCTAGTGGAATATATTTAGTCATCCACAATATCGCTAAAGTTAAAGGTATAATATGTAACATTTTCACATTAACATGTCTAAAAAAACAACTAGGTTTGTTATATATTTTGTCGAGTTGTGTACTTCCATTATTCCAAATGCTGCCATACATTTTGAAACCTAGAGAAATCTGTCATTCTAATCAATAATTTTTTATTATACACTTATTGGATCTTGCTCGTTTTAACTATACATCTGAACCGGATGAAGGGTTTTTAATCATCACACGTATCGATCTTACGTTATTAGAGAAACAAGCCGAGCAAATGTTAGCGGTAGCTCGGCTCGCAGCACCCCCGGGACATCCGTTGTCATATAACGCAAAACTTCTTTATTTAGTGTTTTTACAGTTTTAATGAACCGGGTCTGTTCCCTCCCATGATCCCACGTTACTTCACGACTCCACCAAACTCCGTCTTTTGTTATTCTTCTGATTGAGAGACCCCTAGTGGCAGAAAATTAGATATTTTGTGTTTAAACTTTAAAATCTATAATTTCATCTTTCATACTCTCATACTGTACGAGCCACAGGATACAGTAATTATGTATTATAATGATGTAACATTCATCCTCAAAATAGTGTTTCGCCCACTCTTGTGGAAGCACATGAGTGTGTGTGTGTGTGTGTGTGTGTGTAGAGGAACCTGAGAGAGTGGGAGCCTGCATGCTGCTCTTGGCATCCCAGCCTCAGTCACCCACACACACACACACACACACATAGCATGCACAAGAGAAAGCTGGATAACCCTAAGGCCTGCAGCATAATGTTGGCAGCTACTCTGGGCCTGGGGGGCAGATAACGCAAAATTAGAGCCCTGGTAGTGTGCCAGGTAGTACTCCGCTTCTAGAGAGCGTGAACAAATGCACGCAATCACTCTACACTGAAACACGTTGATGGGAATGGCGAGATTTAGAGCGAGCGAGGCGGGGGATACCAAATGTCTTTTACCAGAAGCAGCTGCTCAAACTACAGCTCAGGTTGTTTACCCGAAAACACGCTAATTTATTTCAATATTCCACATCTACTGCAACAAAATGATGACATATTATTTTTTGTAGTCATTTTTAGCTAACCGCTCTTACTTCTTTCTGAGTGTAATGACTGTGGAGTTAAAGATAATGAGCTGAAAGTCAGAATTAAGTGAGCGTTGATGATTTCTGTCTCGGAGGTATGTGAACTCTGTGACTACGGCCTGTCTCGCTCCACTCTCGTGTTTTGTTCCAGTACTGCAGACAAGAGGAGATATGACAGTTCATTTCCTGCAGTCTTCTCTCTCCCCTTTTGCTCTGTTTTATAGCTGCAACTGTGTGTGTGTGTGCATGTGGGTGGTTGTGTTTTATGTCCCTTGTATCTTTACAGGCCCTTGTTATGTGTGCATCAGCAGAAATTGATCCTGTTTTACATACACTGCTGCAGTCACACATACATGCAGCCCACTGACCAGGCTTCATCTACTTAAAACCGGCTGAAGTGTCGTTCAGTGTGCGTGCAGGCGTGCGTGCGTGTGTGTGTGTGTGTAGCATCCCACCCTGTGCACGCTGCCTTCTCCTTTAGTGATTACACTGATGGAAGCGAGGCGCAGAGCCGCAGTCTTCGGCTGCCTCAAACCTGACAGAAAGACACCCGGTGAAAGGGTGACACACTGCCCCTGCATGCTGCAGCCCTCCACTACCATGTAGGTTTACCGATAATCATGTCTGACTAGATTTATAATCATACAACAGCATGTGCGGACAGATGCACATCTGCGGCATCAATCTCAGCAGTGACAGGAGGCATTAGCTGCTTTGTGACAAGTGGGGTCACTGCCAGAGTCAGAGGGCAGATTGCAGGGTCAGGGTGAGGTTAGAGGTCACCTTAATCTCTATCCTGAGGCCAATCATTCATTATTTCCTTAATCTCACTTTATTTACTGTGAACCCCCCCCCCCATCACCAACAAAACTGTTCGCTGTCAAAACAATAGACCTAATTAGGTCCTGGTTTAACATAAAAGTCACATGTTGACAGTGGTTGTCATGGCTTCTAATAAACCGTTCCTGCTGCAGAATGTCACCAGAAAAGCAGCCATCTTCCCCATGCAGCCTCCCTGCTGCCGTCTGTCACTGCTGCTCTTATGTATGTAAAACAGGAGCTGTGAGGCTTCATATCTCACACTCATCGCCGTTCTTTCTTTCTACTTAATCATGCCTCTCTCTCTCTCTCTCTCTCTCTCTCTCTCTCTCTCTCTCTCTCTCTGTAAGAGGAAGTGGCCATGCTCTGTAGGGTGCAATCGCTTGCAGGAAGAGAGAGAGAGAGAGAGAGAGGGGAGGGGGAGGGTGCTTGCTGGCTGATAACACTCAACCACAAATGGTTGAGCAAGGCTGCAAGAGAGTGAGGGAGCAACGCAGGCGTAAAGACAGACAGAAAGAGAGACAGGAAGAAAAGAGAGAGAGGCTGAGTGGGAGGCATCCGTCTCTCTGGTAGTATTGCCAAAGCAACGGCGAGAAGAGGAGAGAGGAGGTAGCTCGGGGTCTGTGAACGTCTTGTTGCTGCAGCCAAGAGCTCTTCTGCTGCTGTTTACTCCAGACTCCAGGAACGGATGGATGCTCACGTACATAAATGCCGGACTTGAATTGAACCGCTCTTTGTTTCCTAGCGGCGGGTCCTCACAGAGCCACAGGAAAGCAGGATGTGGTATTGCATGCATGCCTTTATGAGCGTTAGTTTGCTGGTATAACAGGGGCTCTCAGGTGAGCAGAACTTGAAACCAAACTGTAAACTGACTCCATGACCCCAGCTCGTGCCGATGTGTGTGCGTGTGTGAGACGGTTACACACTGTGTATGATTGTGTGTATGTTTAGCTGCAAATGACCAGGTGCATATACTGTATGGTGCGTTTGTGACACCGTCAGAGAACACACACGCGCGTCAGGAGGAAGTGACACGTTTGAGCTCACTCTCGGATTTCCTGGTCCCCTCTCCGGTGGCACGCAAAGCACCGAATCTGAGCCGAGTTCACCTGTCTCGCCCTCACAGGCGGGACCTAAACTCTTCTGGATGCATCAGCAGAGGAGCGCTGACTTTTTGTGGATGAGTAAAGGACAATTAGAAGCCTGTGGACTCTGATTGTGGCCGAGTGTCACATCAGTGCTGCGTTTTCGAGATAAAACCAGCACTTCCTCAAGCTGTAAACCGTCTCTGGACCTCTCCATGACTGTCAATGCAGTGCTGACCCCCTCCATGACCAGCAGTAACAGCATGAGCAGCGGGTACTGCAGCCTGGATGACGAGAGCGAAGACTTCACTTTCTTCACAGCCAAGACCTCGTTCTTCCGCAAGCCCAAGCATGCAGTTAAGGTACAGAATCAGGGCAGCACTTACTCTGAGAGATGAAACTGAGAGAGTGAGACAAACTCAGATGGGGAGGTGGGGGGTGGGGGGTTCAATTGGTCTGGTAACCAAACTGACATTCATATCAAAAACAGGCTATGAGAAAGCAGAAGTGTGGAGAGGAAGTGGTGTCTGTGCGTTCTTATGCAGGCTTGTAGGTGTGTGAGAGTGTAGGAAGGGGTTACTGTCTCACGTCTGTTGTGTCACAGTGATCTGCCGGCCTTGTTCATCAGCCTTGATGCTTTTTGGCAGCTCATTTACCATGTGACTTGCTAGCATAGATTTAGCATCATAGTCACAGATATAGTGTGCGTGCAGCGTTTTAGCAGAGATACCGAGTTAATGACGTTAACCTACAGATTCCATAGAGGCTCCTGCTCTACGGTGCGTGGGAGAGGTTTCCGTAGAAACAAAGCTGATACTTTTGAAATAGAACAAATGTGTGTGTCTGTCTGTGTGTGTGTGTGTGTGTGTGTGTGTGTAGGGCAAGTACTTGACTGTAGCAAACCATTTTCTAGTTACCATAGCAACCTGTGGGTTTATTGGCACGCACTTCCTGAGAATAGGTTTTGGTCTACTGTACATTCTATTACACTATAACTTGTGCATAAAGTGTTCACACTGCAGGCTGGTAGGTGCTGATTGGCCCAAGATGCACAGTGGGTGATTGAAGGATTTTCTATAGGGGAAAAAAGCAGAGAAAAGTATAACAGATAGAAGTGTTTCTGGTTGAACAAACAGTCTGGGGAAGACATTGTTTGAACTACACAGACATTTGCATTCATTTAAAACAGGCTCAGCCCTCTTCCTGCTGTCCTTGTCCTGGCAGAGCCTTTGGTGTCTGACTTGGAGAAGGTATAATCCCTGAATAATTGACCCGCTGTGTTGTCAGTGTGTGCAGTTAGGGTGGCAGCCGTGAGGGTATTGGGGTTAGCTTGTCTGGGCTGCGGGCGCAGAAGCTGCCAGCTGATGGTGCCTGATTTCTCCATCACTATGCAGCCAAAAGAAATATCTTTATAGCTATAGCAGCACAGTCGGCTATAGAACATAGGAGCGAACGTGCCCTGTTTTCTTCCTCTGTCAGAATATGAAAGGGGAGATTAACAGGCTTCCTGTTAATACAGGCATAATAATATATTTTGTGTGTAAAGATTTCCAAATGTGTCACTGTGTTTAGTCGTTTTCCATGCATGTGTACACTTGCGTACCCAGACACACACACACACAGGGAGATACTTACGTTCATCAAATCAGTGGAAGGGGAGCTCAGATCTTCTTTTCTTTATGAATTATTTCCAGAGCTGAGCCTTTTGCTCCAGTTTAGCCAGCCAACTTTAATGTGTGTGTGTGTGTGTGTGTGTGTGTGTGTGTGTGTGTGTGTGTGTGTTTGTGTGTGTGTGTGTGTGTGCGTGTGTGTGTGTCCTGGTCTGCTTTTTGATGCAGTGAATATGAATGCACACACACACACACACACACATCGCTGTTTTACATTATAAAACTCTGCAGTATCTCTTGTGTAGATGTGGACTTAATACCGTATTTATTATAGAACTGTACTATATTAAGTACAGTTTTGAAGTTCTGGTACGTCATCAGTATTTATATATTATTATTTTTTATTTTACAACCACAATAACACTCAACTACATTGATGTTTTTACTCCATTGTATTCTTTTGAGGGTGTAGTGAGTTATAGAAATACTGAACGTACATAATATACGATGAACTTTAAAATATGATGCTACATTATAACGCTATAAAAAGTCATTTGATTAGCATCACTGGGACCAGATACATCATCACAATTAGGCCTGCATGATCCACATATACCATAGCATTGTTGAATATGGCAATAACAATATTACTTGCGATTATGAAACAGACAATAAAGTGTACTCAGTTCTGCCTTTCTGCTGCTTTTAGAATATCGCTAAATACAACAAAATTGCTTGTTGAATAAAAAAATATGAAAGGAAATGATTTCCAACTTTCTTTTATCTAACAAATAGAAATTTGAACTGAAGAATGATAGTTACAATTTGAAGTGCAGTTTTCTACTGATACTGTCTTTCAACTAACTGTAATATCGCAGTGTATCGCGATGTGTTTATGGCGCATGTTGACATCGCAATGACGATTAAAAAAATTTATATATATATATATATATATATATACTGTGCAGCCCTAATCAAAATACTGCTGCTGAACACAAAACCTTTACTTGTAATCTTGTATTTATACAGAGCGGTATGCTAATTCTAAATAAGCAAAGGGTCAGAGCATCGTCACCATTACAGTATGTGTGTGTGTGTGTGTGTGTGTGTGTCTCTATGTGAGCATACACTTAGTAGAGGCGTTGGGCTAACACACGCTGTCATCAGTAATTATGTTCCTGAGTTATCGTTGAACCTCCTCATTGCATTGCACTGTATTATGTGAGTATTGTTATTTTAGTTCTGACAGCACTGGCCATGTCCTCAATCTTGGCCAGTTGTAATGGATCCCAGAGTCTTGTGTTACCTGAAGATCATGATGTCAATCACACACACACACACACACACACAGAAACACAAGACCTCACACACTTGCAGGTTTGACCGCCAAAGTCGAGAGTGAATTCAAGTTAACAAAAAGTTGGTCCGGTCAGACACACAGCCAGGTTTGGCTCATGGTTTAATAGTGACTACATCGCAACAACATTTTAAGCAGTCATGACCTCCCTTGTCTGATCTCATCAGAGTGAGAGCATCAACACTTACTCACGTCGCCCTGAGGGGTGTGTGTTTGTGTATCTGCATGGCCTGTGTACGTGTGTGTGTGTGTGTGTGTGTGTGAGAGACCCTTATGTAACAGTCCTAGATACGTATCTTACACACTTAAGCTGCTTTACATCTATCTGAATCATCTATCGTTAAACTGGATTAACTGGCCCGGACCTGTCACCTGTAATATTGTTATTATCAGACAGTGACCAATCATCCAGTGGACACTTATTGCCAGAGGCTGATGTTTTTTTGGGTGAAACGGTCCTTTAGTTGTCGTATTCTTTCAGTAAAGAGAACACATTTGACCACATTGACATATAAGTATCACTCATGTTATACTAACCAGTTAGATCAGATCTCTGGAACCAAAGATGCACCTGTGGGGATGGAAATTATTATCGTGTCATATTTTTCATCAAGTTGACGAAGGGGCTAGTCCCTCAGATCGAAGGTGCTTTCCCGTGACCACAGTGCAGACGTTTCAGTGTTCACATCCCTCTCTGTTAATGTGTGTTGCTGGTCATTGGCTCCCTTGTGACCTGGTCCAGAGCAGGGCAGTGTCCCGGGACTTTGTGGAACTCTCAGGGGCGGAAAGTGCTCTATTGTCCCCTGACCACTCTCACTGGTATGCAGAAAGGGAGGGCAGGACACTGCCTCTGATACATTTAGAAACTTGTATACAAACGCAGGAATTCCTGCTAATTCACTTTGTTGCCTAAAACTGGGAGGAATTTTGAAAACAAGTGAACTCCTTCACATCCCTCAGATTCTTTTTTTAACCTTTGGATTTTGCCACCAGAGTTTTATTAAATGTGTGGGCTTTTATTATATGCTATTATATATTCATGAGTATGTAGAGATACAGAACCAGGGCTGTAAACTCTTAATATTTAAATGTGCTCGTGTCGTTGATTGTCATTGATGTCGTTGATTTTGTGACATGCTGTGAGCGTAATGGCTGCTTACACTTCTGTTTCCGTGCAACACGGACAATTACTATGATAGAAGGACCATGATTGCACAGAGAAGTGGCTGATGACAAGTGTGGAAGAGATAAAAGCAGCAACAAAAAGCTACGTGGTAGACTCAAATCAAAAGGACCCCCGTTCTCATCCATCTCCAAACGTCAGCCCTGAAGTTTTAAATGTTACTACGTTGTCGCCTCTTTTTGCTGAGCGATGAGCTCGGCTACACTTGTGCTGTGTGCGTGTTGTTTATTAACGCAAGGTGTGCACACACACATACACACTCGTGCACATGCACACTGCATCTGTGTTGAATGAAACGGTGACTTCATCACAACCCGAGGACTCCCCTACAGAAATGATTCCTGCCCTGCATTCTCTCTCTCTCTCACACACACACACACACACACACGTACACACACACTGCCTCTAACTCTCTCTCTCTCTCTCTCTCTCTCTCTCTCTCTCTCTCTCTCTCTCTCTCTCTGCCCCAGAAAATACAAACGAACAAGAGAAGGGAAAAAAGTGCTATTGTGAGATAGAGAGGATGCATCCCTCTGTACTATAAATAACCCAGTCAAACTCTGTGTTGCTAAGGCTGGCTCAGCAGCCGCTCTTTCATCATTCCTCACCCCTTTCTTTCACTGCCTCCCCGCCTCCCTCCTTTCCTTGCTCTCTCTCCCTCTCTCTCTCTCTCTCTCTCTCTCTCTCTTTCTCATTCCTAGTCACAGAGGGATATGAGTAAGAGGGAGGCAGCGCTGTCAATACTCTCGTGCTGAGATGCTGAACGCGTGATTTGCTCCATTCACAACGCTTCCTGTCCCCTTCAGCTGTGGAGTTGTGCAACCACGCTGAGGAGGAAGAGACAGTATAGTGTTCCCCATCAGCTTCAGTCAGAGAAGCAGCTGATAAAGATGGAGGATAGGAGAGTGATGGATCATGTTTAGTCTTGTTTTCAACCAAATATGACACCTGATATGCCTGCAAGTCAGTGGGTACACTTGTGTAAATGTTGCAGGATAGGAGGGTTTCTCTTGATTCGGATCTATTCAGATATCTATTCATCAACTTGAGCTAAGCAAGATAGATCTTTTGTTCTTTATAGGACTTGTGGATGAAGCGGCTCCATCTGCTGGTTAAAATATTGTATTAATTAAAATAATGACCCTTCTCTCTTTGCCTTACAGCCGAAGGAATCAAAGGAGGAAGAGGAGAGAAGAACAAAGGCCCTGTCAGAGGAAGAGGTGTGGACAAGGATAGAAGGCTATAACGCTCAAGTGTCTGAAAATGGCATGAAACTGGTGAGTTCTGATCATAGCTGGTGAATGCACTGTACTGTATGATGTCAAACTAACAATTAAACTATATTTTTACAACTTCCTCACTTTCATTTGATGACTAGAAACAGGAAGTTGAACTGAGGCTAAATGTTATTCAAGAGTATCGGAAACGATGTGTGGTTTATTCAAACTAAAGTAACTTTGATAAAGGCCTACATGAAAAGACTATATTCATTTGTTGTTTCTTATTCATAAATATGCATATGTGACTTGAGAATCTGCAAAGGTGACAGGGGTGGTGTCCAGTGGTTTCAATGTTGTTGTGACTTAGTAATAGTTTGACGTTTTAGAAAATAAGTTTCTTCAAGGCGGCAACCTCAGGGTCTGAAAAGTGAAGCCTGGATAGAAGCGCCTTCAAACTGCATTGTCCGGTCCGGGTGTTTTCAGTTCATGAAAGTTAATTATCACATTTTAGTCACCTAATAATGTCTTATTCAGCGTTTGGTTGTACTTATCTCCACACTCTAGCCTCACTTCTGGTTCTAAAAAGCCAAGATGGCGAGGGCCAAAATGCCAAACTCAAGGCTTCAAAACCGTAGTCCACAAACCAATGGGTGTCTTCCAGCAAATAACTGTATTTCCAAAAAAATGTTTAACTTTAAAGAATCAACACTGAAATGTGACTCCACTCTCTTACTGTGTCCATCTTTCTTTCTGTGCTTCCTAGGCCTCAGACGGATCCTACACAGGCTTCATTAAGGTCCACCTGAGGCTCAGTCGACCAGTCACAGTCCCCGATGTGGAGGCAACGGCCTTAGAGGGAGCGTCCAGGCAGACGGGTGGCCGCACTCTACCGTCAGATGGCCACGAAGGGACGGACTGTGAGCAGAGCGAAAAGAGAACATCCTTCTACCTACCAAGCGACTGTGTGAAGCAGCTCCACATCAGCTCTCTGACCACCACCAGAGAGGTCATCCAGGGCTTGCTGAAGAAGTTCATGGTGTTAGACAATCCCCGCAAGTTTGCATTGTACAGGCAGATGCACCGTGATGGACAAGGTGAGGAACAGACACCTGGCTGCTTGCTGAATTTAGTGATAAGACTGACAAGCCGGATCTTATGGCTCCTTTATTTTATGGAGCCTTTTATCGTTATTTTTTCTTTATTTTTTTCGGGGGCGGGGCTTGGTTTATCTGTGAAATAATCACTGGGATCACGACAGGGTGAGACTTCAAACTTAGACATCCAACCAATATAATTAAATTTTGCATGTGTGGGCTAGATTTAGCACTAAATTACTCATATTGCCAGATCAAATGTTCAATGTTCTGCATCGTAAACATTACAAAAGGTGGCGCCATATCCCTCTGCTTTATCAGTAACTGTACTACTTTGAATTTATCCTCTGTATGAAATGTGTTTGGAAATAAACTTGCTTTGAATGCAATTCATGCAACACTTAATATTGAACATTTTGCACAATAAAAGTGCCAAACTGATGTTCTTGAAATTCAGATAGATAAACACATTTTCTGGAAACATTTCACACAAGAATAAAAATAAAACAACTTTTCAAAATATCAAAACTTTGTGCAAAAGGTCCATACTCCATAGCCAAAATCGAATCAGTTTTTAAAGTATTATAAAAAATGACGTAATTTGCAGAAAACATGTTTAATAGACAGACTTGAATGCTGATTTTCTTTGTTCCTTTTTTCCCCTCCAGATCTGTTCCAGAAGCTTCCTCTGTGTGAGCATCCTCTTCTTCTGAGGCTGGTAGTAGGCCCTGACCCGGAGCAGCTCAGCTTCGTCCTTAAGGAAAATGAGACTGGAGAGGTGGAGGTGAGGAAACACACACATATACACACACCTTTTTACCTTAAATTTGCATTTGCTTACATATGATGTTGTTCATACTTGTGCATTTCTACAATGTATATATATTTTTTTGGGGAAAAAATAAAAATAATAATGGAAAAAAGTGGAGGAAATAAAGAAACAAAGAAATACAGAAAATAATAACAACAAAAAATACATACATTATACATACCTACACACATACACAAGAAACAAATGAACTCTGAAGAAGATTTCTTATGTAGCTAAAGTTTCTCACAATGTTTGCATACTTTATTTGGCATGAAAGGGGAATTCTACAAGCTTCTTAAGCAATATTGCTTTTTGACAGACATTCATAGATGGCTAAAAATGAACTTTCTGCAGTGGTATAATAATCTGATTCGCTCATTCTCCCACAGTGGCATGCGTTTTCTGTCCCTGAGCTACAAAACTTCCTGGTAATCCTGGAGAAAGAGGAGGCGGAGCACATACGGGCAGTGGAGCAAAAATACACGGCGTACCGACAGAAACTACAACGAGCCCTACAACAACATGACCCCTGACCCCTTCACCTGTTACCTTACGACCTCAACCCAGGGAGAGACTGACCCTTTGAACGCTGACCCCCTCCCCCCCTCCCCTCCCCTCAAGACCCGTGATCTATTCCGAGACTGGAGCCGGAGCTGAACTTGTCTTCACCTTCCAACCCATGCACCCAAACATACAGTACATCCACACACACGTGCATACCCTTTCTCAGGACGCATAGAAGCCCCCCCACCATCCACACATGCACTCCCCGAGGAGAGAATCAGGGGTTGAAAGCGACGTGAAAGGCTACAGGGTGTGTGGTCCGCTAGCTGGTTAGACAAGCAGTGTTGCCAAGGACACACACACAGAAAGATCACGGCAACACAAGATCTGAAACTCCGACTTGTGGTCTCACTTGGGACTGATATGAAACGTTGGTGTTTTCCCTATTGTTCTGCTCCTGCTGCTGCTGCTGCTACTGCAAGTGTTACTTATGCATGAGTCTCTCTCAGCTCATCCCCCTGCACATACAAGTTAAACAGAAGGCATGATTACCTTTTGATGGAAGGACAATCATACTGAGTGGTGTTCTTTTTTATTTTTATTTTTTCTTGGAATTGATGTATAGGGTTATCACCTGATCATTTTCTTGCTGGAATATAAAACGTGTGGATTTGTTAGGGACGTATTTGGTGTCATGGCCGGAGGCAGAAAGCTGCGTTTTGCTTTGGATGCCAGAACACGAAGGAATGGAAAGATATAAGAAAACGAGATCCATTCTATGATTTTTCTCAGGGAGCATGCGTTAAGCAAAGAGAAAACCTAAAGGAGGAAAGAAACTGAATTCCACCCAACAACACCCCATTTTAACCCACTTTGTCCAAAATCTCATCTTTTTTATTTCTTTTATCGGGTTTATTTTCCTTCTTTAACGCCACATGAAAAGACGCTGACAGAAAAGTCTTCAATCCAACCCACTTACCAATCCCCTCCTCACCCACAAACCTAAACTCTTCTTAGATGATAACTGTGATTTTATTTTCCCTCCCTAAATCCTGATCCAACCAACCTTGCATGAACTGCTGAGCGAGGCAATCCACATACCTTTACAGATTTTACACTTTATTGTAAAAGTGTTTTTACACTGTTAATTTATGGGTTGCATTTGAATGTGAGAGGATTTTTTTTTTTACACCAAAGTTTGGGGGGAATAGATCGATTGAGAGGATGTTAAAGGGACGAGAGACCTTTGGAAATTTATCCAATCAAAGGTGGTGTATGTAAAAAAAAATTAAACCAGCTTCTGTTTTTGCACATATAGATGCAGGTCACTGAATAGCCCACAATTCCGGGGCTGGGCATGCATTTCTGCTTCTCTTTTCTTTTTATCTCCCCACCTTCCACCCAAAAAAAAAGAAACAAAAAAATATATAAAGTTCATGATAATGGCTATGATGTACCAATGACGTGTTTGCAATGCATATGTATAATGTAGACACTGGACAAAGAGTGACAAGGTTTAACTTTGTTGTGATTACGATGAATATTAATCTTATTTTGGTATCATTCCTACTGGTTAGTGTGTGCCTGTGCGTGTGTGCGTGCGCTCATCTCGGGCAGGGAGGATAATGTGAATTGTGTTTTATAATGAGTGTCTGCGTGTCATCAGCGCTCCCTCATTGGGCCTCACTTATCAAGTGCACATGTAATATAACACATAACAACTGCAAATTGGGTTGTTTTGGAAAAGATATTTGGCGTGCATGAATCATAAAATGAATGCATTAAACCAAAGCATTACTGTAAACATTTCCCACACACCCTCATTTTTCATCTTTTATTTAATACAATAGAAATACTGATAAATGTGGCCCGTCGTCCATAAGCACATGCTTCTCAGTAAACTCTTCTTCTTTTTTTTTTTAACGCCACCACCCAAAGCCCAAGCTGTTCCTGCTGGCAGTGCCTTTTGTTTCATGTGCCCCCCTGTGGATCTATGTAAGGTGTGTTTCAGCACACAGGTGCCTGAGTGTATGTGTGGGTGCTTTTTGCATGTGTGCAAATCTGTGTTTCTTGGGTGGTGTTGTCATATTTCTTTCTTTCCTCCTCCTTTTAACACATTTGTCTTTCCAACAAAAACCCTCTGTGTGGTTGGGTGCGTGTACGTGTGTGTTATTTATTTCATGGTCCACCTCATCCATATGATATTAAGTCAAGGATGTTGAGACTTAATGCTTTTTTTTTTTTTTTTGCAATTTATTTAGTTTTATTTGAAGAAGTGTGTGTATAAATATAGCAGTAGATCTGTACAGAATATCACAATGAAATAAAAAGGTCATCCCTTTATTGAAATGTTCTCAGTTTAGTTTGTCTGTATTTTCAGTTTGTCTCTACGTCATGAAGCCCAAAATTGGTCCCTGCGTATGGGTCTTCAACTCTAACTTGAGCAGGAAATCGCATCATGTAGACCTTTATCACATCACATAAAATACTTTTGAAAGATATAAACCATGTGGCATATCCTAGAAGCAATCCAAAAGTGATGCCTCTCAATTACTTTGACTGAAAAGGCCTTTTTCTTAGTTCTTTAGTACAGGGTGGAGTTAGAAAAAAAAAAGACTGAGAACTTACACTAGTTTCACTTCTCTATGTTGCTCTGTCCAGCTAAAGTTTTTGCGAGTTAGACACTGAATTCCAATCAACCAATTGAGTGAGAATTTCTGCAAAAAGATCAACACTTTGCTGTTGTTACTGCTATTATGTGCACATCATCATCTTATTGTAGACCGCAAATTCAGGATTTTAATGCTTGCGGATTAGATTTATTTATTCATTCACATCTCTTAAGAGAGACGCTAAACGCACCATTTGGTGGTTAAATGATTTGAGCAGAATGTGTTGTGCAGACATGCCCCAAGTAGAAAGTGCTGAGCTTTTCATCTCATGTCTTCTTCCCCAGAAGCCAGCTGTATTGCTTTAGAATCACCAACAGGTGGCAGTACCTCATCCAAACTGCAGGTACTATCTTAACATGCAGAATCTAAACTGTGTGCGTGTATGTACGTGTGTGATTTAGTTTTTATATGTTCTGATATGCTTGAAATTATAAAACATTTAGGTGTTGCAGCGACACTCACAGTTTTACACAGTACTTTCCCATATTCCCATGATATGGTCTGTTTTCATTCGAAGGGCATTAGATGTGTAGAGGTGTTAGACCAATAAACCCACAGGTGTCGGTGTCTGTCACATGCTCTGAGACCAAATACAGCCACCCACAACCCCCACAAGGACCTATAGGTAGCTTTGCACCTGGTCCCATCTCTTGCTGAGGTTGTAAATTCATCGTCTGAGTGCCTCTTCATCCACACACTTACACCTTGAAGCCTTTTGAAAGGAAAGTGCAGTAGGCAGATCAATTTATAGTCATTGTCACCCTGCTCTCTCTATACACCACCATCTAAGAATAATCAGCACAGCCAAGCTGGCCTTAAGGGCTGGCTGCCGCCCAGAGGGCCACCTAAAACTGTGTCAGTATGCTTATTTATGGCAGCAAATATAGACAGACCCCTCTTCTCACCTCTGAGAAAGAGCTAAGATTAGCATCACCCTCTGCCAAGCATGTATCACTGTCTGAATTTAGCCTGTTCCCCTTCTCATGTCTGCCCAGTCTCACTCCGTCTGTCCTCTGCCCTGCCCCGAACTATATCTAGCTCTGTATGGATCTCCATACCCTCTCCAGTTTCAGTCCACGGTTCAGCTTTCCTGACGGAGTATGCAAAGTGAATGACCAACAGCACTGTGTGGGCCTGAGGAAAGGTCTTCTTAGCCCTTGGTCTGCAATGAGAGGTTAGCTTCATTCTCAATGCATCTGTTCATTATTCATCACTATGTAGTTTGGGCTATGAAATACCCATCACAAAGGCCAAGATGACATCTTACAATTTCCTGTTTCGTCTGACCGACACTCCAAAGAGAACTCAGAAAACCCCTAAATACTTCCAAGAAGTCAGAACCAGAAACAGGATGAACTCATCTGTTGATCAACTTATTGCTAAATAGAGCAATCGTTTCAACTTTACTTTGCTCCTAATGTCTCAAACATGCATCTGTAAAATAGTGGGCACATGCACAAACGTTTGGATTTAATGGTACCACTTGGTAGAGGGTTTATTTATCAGTTGGAACAAATGGCTTTATTAGTTGTTATTAAATAATTTACTAATACTTTACAGAATAAGCCATTAATAAGAACAACAACTAAAACTCCAACGCATTTGTTGACCTCTGACCTTTTTGGGAAAGTGATGCAGAGCTTGGACCGAAATGAATTAATTAGCACTTTAAAACATTTTTTTTAATTATGACCCTCTAATAATAACGTGTGTAAACATTTATAACTGCAGACTTAATGCCAACTATCCTTTATTAGTGATTTAAACATACATATTTGATGTTTATAACCGTTTATTAATGCTTTATCAACATACATAACTGAAGATGCGATAATGTATTAATGTTTTGACTTGGTTTATAACTCACGCTTTATTCTACTGGCAGTTGTTTAGTAGAGCACATTCACAGTGTTGCTGGAGCTCGTGTGCAGTGCTCCAGGTGGCCGCTGCGGGGCGCCCTCCTGCTGGCGGTCTGGGTGCTCGCTAAGCCCCGCCCCGCCCCCGCCCTCTGTTTGCCTGCTGACTCCGGGCTCACTGAAGACGCCCTTAGCAACAACACACAGCTGCGTCGAATAGATACTCCTACCGCGGGGAAGACGGATTAAACACTGCCGCTTTATTGCACTGAGTACAGGTGAAGCTTTTCTGCGAAGGCGATGCTCCGGTTGTTTTTGCAGTTAACATGGGGCTTACGGCACAGCTAGCGAGCTAGCCTATTCTGGCTAGCTATCCCCAAAGACGAGCGAAGCGGCCCCAAGCTGTCCCGAAGGAGGACAAAATCGTGGGGGTTCACCGAGTGGTAGCATCGCGGCTTGCTAACTACAAAGTCAGCTAACCGGGAATAAGCACGGGAATGGTTCTCTGGATCGACTCACTGTACCGACAGAGAAAGGCGAGGGGCACACGGGTCAGACCACCAAGCTGTAACATTTGGACTCAAACTATTTTTAACAGAGGGAGCGGCTCTCGGGCGGACGGGTGTTTTTGTGGCTGTGCGAGCTAGCTGGCTAGCTAGCTGAGGGAAACGACCCCCACCGCCTGCTCAGGTTTTTCTAACTGCAGCCAAGGCTAATGTTAGCCAGCACGCTGAATACACGACTCCGTGGGTTTAATAAAACAATGATAAATTACAGTTAAAGCCAAGAAGACAGCTAGCTAACCCCAAAGGAGAAACTAACTTGAGTCAGTTCTAGCAGGGCTCTTGGATTTATTAACACTACAGATCCTCGACAAAGTCATAAATGCTGTTCGTTAAGTTTGCTACGTGACTCTAGTTTGAATCTTTGTTTTCCACTCTTTTTTTTTTTTTTTTTTTACTCGGGATTTTTTTCTTCACTTCGGATGCTGGCATCACATTTGAATTGCAGGCATGATGATAATAAGCAGAAAACCAGAGGGCCCAATAGCAACAGGTAACCACAACAAAGTCTTTCAGTCTTTCAAAGTACATTTGTTTGCTAAATGCTGTTCGTGTTGCTCCTGTTTAATGCAGATCCGGCGTTAATGTGGAACAAAGACAAGCTGCCAGCATGGCGTTAGTTGCAACACCAAGCCCCTCATGTTGGCATTCACAGAAATACCCTGTGCCTATAATTGCTTTAATTGACATTTTTCTCTTCCCTCCCTGTGGGATTAAATGTCACGTCGTGTCACTGTGCGCAGATAACGGACAGATGAAGCTGCCGTGGGCCTTTCACGAGACGCGTGTTGTAAACATGTTTTCTTTTGCTTTGAAACTCAAAATCGATCACAAGACTTCTGTCTGAGTGTTTATGGAAGACGCCCCGGGAAGCTCCGTGTTGTTTTACGCTTTGCCCGTAAGCAATGTTTTGTGTTATTAACGTTTTGATACGCCTTGATATTTAACTTGTTTTTTTTTATACCATGGCTGTCATCGCGTTGTTGTTGTTTTACGCGTATATGGACACTGACCTCGATTTTGTGTTTTGGAGTGGCAGCCATTTTTAAATGTGCTTACTGGTAAATGTAAGGACATTTTCTGACATTGATCTCCAGCCTCTGTCAGATCGTGTGCATTGGACAAACTGTCTGCAAAGAGACAGTTTGTCCACGATACCAGGAAGAGGAGGAGACAAAAAGCCATGACCTAACCCCGACACACTACCACTCCCACGTTTTATGACACCGGATATGCTGTATGTCCTTTTGCGCGAACCTTTTTCTCCAGCCTTTGCTGTGCAGAGGGGTTATTTTCACAGTGAGCCAGCTGGAAGTTTGGTTACATAGAAGTTTGAGCTACATTTGATTTCCCCCCCTGAGAAAGTTTCCTTGGACAACAAAGTCAGATGCTTTTCAGAAAGTGCAGAACCCCCCACTGAGTAACAAGGTGTTTGCAGAGGGCTAATGAGGCCTGTGCTTGCCTAATATTGTGTGTGGAGCCCTAATGCCTCTGTTTGCTGTGCTGTGCAGATCTAATGCATCTGTTTCTAGGCAGCCGGTCTAATCTGTCCCGGAGCTTGCCGGTTGGCGAGCTAACGCAAGGGACTAGGATCCTGACGCACCTGCACGTGGTTACGACACCCTCAAGGGCTAGCCAGAGGGAACACCATCCCTGCAACAGTTTTTTTGACCGTTTGCTAATGAGCTAACCCAACACAATAGCTCGATAAATGGCTTACGCTAACAGGCTGCTAAGCCTTATTTCAAGCCATCAGAGGTTATTACGTCTATTGCAGTGGCATCCTGCGGGCTACGGGTGTGTTCAGATGAACAGCCGGCTGATGGAGGTTTGTCATTTGAGTATCTGGCTTCCTCCTATAGTCCTACTCCCCCCCTCATCCATCTACTCTGTGTCATCTCACATAAAGGTGTTTGGCCCTGTGCCACAGAGGTGAGCGCGCACACGCCACTTTTGAATGACAAGCACTAGTATCCTTCGATATAGGCTCTATTTCTGAACACACCTGGTGTGTGCACTACATGACTCGACCTGAACGGACAGATGGGCAGACGGAAAGATGGTGTCGTCACAGAGGCATCTGTTACTCCCATTAGGCCAATAATACCACTTGCAGCGCTAGGGATCTGGGACCCGTAAGCCCTATCTAAGCTCGTAAGGTCGGCGCTCTGGCCTTGGATACAATGTATTGGACACAATAGATACAATGGATGTATCTGTTAATAATGGCCACTTTTCATAGTAAATGTGGGTTAGGATGTTGTGACAGACAATGTGCACTCTCACTGGTTTGCAGAGACAAGCGTTGTGGGGCTGACCTGCTGAGGTTAGCGCTCTCGATTTGTTACCAAATGATTTGTTTTAGTTTTAAGGTAGTCATTGGTATTGGTAGGTTGATTGACAAAATAATGAACGGAACTTTGAGCAAACAAAGGATTGTCCGCCTCTGTGGAGATTAGATTGCGTTCCGTAGACGTCGCCTCTGAACGTCATCCTCAGCCTTTATCCCTGTGTGACGCGTCTGTGTTGCAGATCTGATGATTCCACATTGTCACGCTGATTTATTTGTGCGTCTCTGTTCCTTCAGCACGCCATGGTGATGGTCTGTATGACTCGTACATGAGGACAGACCACATCCTTAAAGACGACGCGGATACAAACAGTCCGTCTGGGCTGCCCCCCATGCCCAAACACACAGTAAGTACACAAACGCACACACACGCACACACACATGTATGTATACATACATATACATGCACAAAGCCCTATTTCCTGTACTGGAGGACACGCTGTCTCCAGACATCCTGTTCCTCCAGAGAGATATTCCCCACTCAGCCCAGTTCCCATTCATCACATTTACACCCCTCCTCCTTCTTTCCGCAGTCTTGATTTACAGGCTTATCTTGTCTCTTATCTCCAACCTGTGTAATTCAGTCATGTGTTAATACCCTTCAATGAGAATAACATGTGATCAATATTGATTGACTGCCCAAGGGGATACAAAAATGTGTTGTTACAGAGGGCCGTTCTCCATGACCGTGTCAGATCAGCTCAAGTGAATTAGCCATTTTGTGTCTCCAGCCATAGTTAATGTGGAGATCCAGCAGCAGTTACCAGCCTTGTGAACATTTGTAGTTTGAATGTGCAAAAAGTACATTTCACATCTCACAAGATGCAAATTTACCAAAGCACAGTGCATTGACATACGGTATTGTTCACCATTTGCTTGACACATGCTGCATCATACAAATTATATATATATATATATATATATATATATATATATATAATGCATATTTATAGATATCGGTAACTCTCGTTGATAAGATGCCGTTCATAGGCATCACTAGATCATAAATCTTTATTTTTTCTGATCAACAAATGTAGTTGTTTACTTTTTTTCCCCCTTCATATCTTTGAATACCATTTGGACTGTGGTCAGACAAGATAAGCACTTAGGACATCACTTTGAGATCCAGTAACGACTTGTGATGGGCATTTGTCTATGTTAACGTGTTTTTGCATTAACGTATTCATCAAGACTTCAGTAAGACCTAGTGGGGTACCTTTCTGCTATGTTTGCCTTTCTGAAAAGCCCCCTTGGCAGAAAATGCACACACAGACAATGATACTCCACCGCCTCCCACACCAGCAGAGGGGGGAAAAAGGCTGGTTTGATATATTGTTAAGATTTATTGGGCTTGAAAATGTGACCCACAAACAAAACCACCAATTAACCCCCCCTCCCCTTCCTCTATCTCGTGTAATCCGCCATCGGCGTTGCTTGCACAGAGGTTAGGCCTAGTTTTCTCTTTAGCCTTGTCCTCCTTCCTTTGTATTTTCTGTCACGCTCACAGAGGTAATATCAGCCCCAGTTGAGCGTGTTGTACAGTAGAGTTGCCTCATGCTCTATTAAAGTAATGAACTGATGTCTTCCCTGTTCTTTGTTAGAGGAAGGCACAAACTAATAAACTGTAGTAGCGCTTAGTCTTGGGCCGTAATACAACATTAATGAGACATGAGTTTTGTTATTTCTATGACCCAGTTTATATCTCTGCATGACCACGATTTGCTGATGTGTGTGTGCCTACATGTGTCGAGTTGTGCAACTCTGAGTAGTGTGTGCTTGAGAGAAGGAGAAAAGCATACATAGGTGTTTCTCTGACAGCGAAGAGATTAGCTCTTCTCCATCTGTTGCAACATGCAGATTTGCACACAGAGGACTCTGCACCCTCACTATCACTCTGTGAAGAAGAAGATTAATTTCCATCACTGGCTACTTTTCAAAAATTAAAAAAAAATTCTAATCGCGCCCCCTGCCCATTCCAATCAATAATCCCTCACAGTTGGTGCTCCACATGTACGTAGAAAGGTTTGATTTTAAGGCCAGCATTTGTGTCGGGGTGAGGGGGCTCAATCGATGACATTCACTGTGTTTGTAGTACAGCTTTGGGACAACAGCTGCATGGGACCCTGGGTCAGCAGCAGGGCTGTTGTAATAACTTAAGACTATATAGTTACATGTACGAAAACCCATCCTGCATTCCACCTCTATTTTAGGACTTAAACATACAACACAAACATACTCCGAGGCTGAGTCCTCTTTCAGTGGAACATGTCAACACTTACTTTTAATGTACGTTTCCTTGTTGCGTTATCTTTATCAGCTTACATGGTTTCAGCCATAGACTTGCTCAGCTGTGTGTACAAGCCAGAGCCAGAAGCTCCACAGGGAAGCATAGCAATCTAATGGGAGAAGAGAAAACAGTACATCCAAAAATCTCCCGTCCCGCAGATGATTGGTGAAACCACCCTGCCATTAAAATAAGAAGTTTTCACGTGAAAGAGAGACAGCTAGACAGACACAGTAACTGTGCCTCTCCAGTGTGTCTGTATATAGGAAGGCCATGCTGGGTTTATGTCGGCGTGTCTTATTAACATCCATGCTGCTTCTACACTTTAAGAGTATAATCTAACTTTAATGACTGTCATTTCCCTTGAGCTCCATAATCTTGTGGAGGGTTCTTTCCGCTGGTAAGAGAGAGAGCGAGAGAGAGAGAAGAGGGAGAGAGACAGAGAGTGAAGAGGAATGAATTCCTGGGGTTGCTGAAACAAAAAGCGAGAGCAAGACTCTGATCCTGAAACTCGTCTAGCCTTTCAGGTTGTCCCAAACAAAGGTGGATTTGCCACAAAAAAGATTACAAAATGTAAAGTGGTTGTTCAGTCCTGATGCAAATTCAATCCCTTTAATTGTTTATTTATTTATTTATTTTTTGTGCACTTTGCAGTCATATTGGACCCCAATCGAAATATTCAAATACTTTTTAAGAAGTTAAAAGTCGTACTTTACCCATTAAAAGATTATTGCACTGCTGAGCCAAAGATTGCCTATACATTTTACCCAATTGCCAACAGCTAGCAAACAAAGAAATAGGTGGGCATGTCGGCCATTTTGCTTGGGTTAGGGTTGGGCCTGCCTTTGAAGTTTTTGCTGGACTGGATCTAAATCCGGTTGTGCTGGTTCACCTGCTGCTTGCTGTTTCTCTGGTAATGGCTCACTGCCAGGCGCTGCGACTCTTGTTAGCTGTTGATATCTAGGCTCGTATCAACTCAAACAATTAACGCAATATTTATCATATTTACAACTCACAAGCAACTACCCCAATGCTATTTTTAGGTTTTATATGTACAACCCAATATCCACAGTGTCAATTGGATTTAACTTACTAATTAGTTTTTTCTTTTCTTTTTCTCGTCACTTTTCTTTGCTTGCAAAACAACCCTGAAAGACTCATTAACTCTCTTGATGTTAATGTATATAAAATATTGACATGATTCAGGCCAACAAAGATATATTTTGAGCCTGACCATGTTCAGTTGTCTCTCGGTTGAGGTCTCGCAGCCTGTTGAGCACGATGTGTCACTAGTCTGATAAATAACAGAGGTCTTCTCTTCCCTCTATTGATAACATTCATATAACACAATAAACTACATGTCTTCTACACAATGAAGCACAATGTGTACACCCTGTTCATAGAGTACTTACCAAACCGATTTGCTCATCACTGTCATTGTCCATTGTCTGTCTCTTCTTCCTTTTAATAGGTTGTCAGTAACAAGACTGTAATGAGGGATCAGGTAACTGTGCGAGGTGGTCATCTGAAGGTCAAGTACCTGTATGAAGACTCCACCAACAACCGAAAGATCAACGCCATAACCACAGCAACCACTCAGAACAGTGGGACCACCGGTCAGACGCCCATTAAACCTGCCCCGGTCTCCAGCCTGCCCAAGGAGCACAGCGTAGACAGGTGAGAAAGATGCACACACGAAAATAACATAATCTTTTGTGGGAGGAACAACGCTTCAGTCGCTCAACACCACGTTTCTGTCATGCTTCTTTTCCTCAGCACTGAATCCAGTAAAGGCTCCAGTGAATCCTCCGGCCCTCACGGAGTTGGAAGTGGAGGGAACAGTGGGAAGCTGTGCGGCCCCCTCACGCCTGACCAGGCTCTGAGACTGTACCGATCTCAATTGACCACCCTGGAGCAGACGGAGATCCACTCCTACTCAGACATCTACTTCGTGGGACCCAATGCCAAAAAGAGGCCTGCCGTCGCTGGAGGCAACAACAACTGTGGTTACGACGATGAGCAGGGTGGATACATTCACGTCGCCCATGACCACCTGGCTTACCGCTACGAGTTCCTCAAGGTCAGACGCACATATATTGTGACATTGTGGAGTAATCACAGTTATGTGTCTGTAAAACTAATAATGTTGTCTCCCTTCGATGCTTAGCTAACGCAGTTTTTTTTTCTCGGGCCCTCTTCAGATCATTGGCAAGGGTAGCTTCGGCCAGGTGGCTAAGGTATACGACCACAAACTGCAACAGCACCTGGCTCTGAAAATGGTGCGCAACGAGAAGCGTTTCCACCGGCAGGCGCAGGAGGAGATCCGCATCCTGGAGCACCTGCGCAAGCAGGACCGAAACGGCACCATGAATGTTGTGCACATGCTTGAAAACTTCACCTTCCGCAACCACATCTGCATGACCTTCGAGCTGCTGAGCATGAACCTGTATGAGCTTATCAAGCGCAACAAGTTCCAGGGCTTCAGCCTGCCACTGGTCAGGAAGTTTGCACACTCCATTTTGCAGTGCCTGGAGGCCCTGAGCAGGCATAGAATCATCCACTGTGACCTCAAGCCGGAGAACATCCTGCTCAAACAGCAGGGACGCAGCGGCATCAAGGTAAGACTCCTGGCACATTCATGCGTGGCCCGTGGAGACCGATAACTGTTTTCTACATTGATTCTTTCCCCTTTTGACTCCGCCAGGTGATCGACTTTGGCTCCAGCTGTTTTGAACACCAGCGGGTGTACACATACATCCAGTCTCGTTTCTATCGAGCTCCAGAGGTGATCCTTGGTTCGCGTTACGGCCTTCCTATCGACATGTGGAGCTTCGGCTGCATACTGGCTGAGCTGCTGACTGGCTACCCGCTGTTCCCCGGCGAGGATGAGGGTGACCAGCTGGCCTGCGTCATGGAGCTGCTGGGCATGCCTCCGCAGAAGGTCGTGGAGCAGGCCAAACGGGCAAAGAACTTCATCAACTCCAAGGGCCACCCTCGCTACTGCGGAGCAAACACCCTGCCCACGGGCGCCACTGTGCTGACGGGGTCTCGCTCTCGCCGCGGCAAGATGCGAGGTCCCCCAGGTAGCAAGGAGTGGAGTGCTGCGCTCAAGGGCTGCGAGGACCCCACCTTTACTGACTTCATAAAGAAGTGTTTGGACTGGGACCCCTCGTCACGTCTCACCCCTAGCCAGGCCCTCAGACACCCTTGGCTGTATCGGCGCCTACCCAAGCCCCTACCAGGGACCGAGAAGAGCCAAGGGGCCACGATGAAACGGCTCCCTGAACACCACAGCACCTCCTTCCCCTCTATCCTGGCCAAAGGGGGGCCTGGCTTAGGCACCACAGCTGCCAACAACAAACTGCGGAGCAACATGACGGGAGATTCAGGGGACGCCATACCTCTTCGCACGGTCCTACCCAAACTTGTCTCTTAGAGAGAGAGAGTCCTGTAATCTCCTCTCTTCTTCCACTTCGTCCTCCTCTGCACTTCTCAGGAGGAGTCAGAGTACAGGAGAAAGTGGAGACTAGGTTTTAAAACTTGTTTGGTTCTTCTTTTATTTGTTTTCTACTGAGGTGTCGACACCCCAGTTCCTGGTTTTTAATATTAGCTGAACAGAGAGAGAGAGAGAGACTATAAAAGAAACACTCTTTTAAAAAAAATAAATAAAAAAAATGTTTTAAAAGTTTTTATACAGAGGATTTCCTTGAGTGGCTGTGGAATTTCTGTATACAGCCCATTGATGAGGTTTGATTTAGATAATGCTTTTTAAAAACGTACTCGTATGAGTGGACAGCTTCGTAAATGAGCAAATGTTTTTAACCTGCGTGTGTTCTCACGTGACTGGTGTGTTTTAGTCAAAACGCACTCAAGCACACCTGCACTGTCACTTGCCTCACTTCACACTCTTTCTTAACACTCAGATGACGCCACCCCTTTCTCGGGGGAAGTGTTTATATGAGTGAAACTTGAAAAGGGCTACAGAGATTACTCTTATCACTGAGTTATCAAGCAAATATTTGTTCAGCCAACATGATTTAATGGAAGAAAAGAATCATGCGCTAATGTTCGGGCCCCGGCACACACACTGACACAAATATCCCTCAAATATACAACATGAATGCCTTTTACACCGGTAGTGAGGGACTGGCATTATTATGTAGTGATGGATTATGGAAAAAATTATTTTTTATTTTTTTTTTTAGCAATGAGTCTTCACTTCTTTGTCTTTTCTAATTGCGCTCTTTTTCTACCTTTCCTGATCCCTGGTGCTTGCATGTCAGCTCAATATGTGACGTTAGTGTGTGTGTGTGCGAGTGTGTGTGTGTGTGTGTGTGTGTGCGCGCTTTAGCTTTGTGGTGCTACTGTGGGAGAGATTGAGAGAGCGTTGGACAACCTATTTACAGCCCCCCTCTTCCCAACTCCCCCCATTTTTAATGTAAAGAGGTCGGGTGGGGAGGACAGTAGCTCCACTCGAACTCAAACTGTCACAAAGGTGTCACACTCTGTACTTCACAAACTGAGCCTGCCATGTGAGGCTGGCTCACATAAACTGGTGTGTGTGTGTGTGTGTGTGTGTGTGTGTGTGTGTGTGTGTGT
>CALSBV010011423.1:8736741-8774893 GCA_943590825.1 Bovichtus diacanthus
GATATATAGAGAAGGAGAGCTGCAAGGCATTGCACATATACACCTGCGGGGTGGAAAGTTGGCTGTGGAAAGTTAAAAGTTGTATGAATGTCACCTGCCCATGCCCCCTAATTGGCTGCTGTGATTGCTGGCAGTGGTGCATTATTCCTAATGGAACAATAGGTGAGATGGATCATGGGATAAAATGAAGAGCGGTATGTTAAATATGAGCCAAAATGTTTTTTTATTTCAGGGAAGGGTGTAGAAGAGTTGACAGGACCGGCCAGTGACGAAGGAGGGTTTTTATGGTACTGAAGAAAGAAGTGTTTCTCAGGGAGACATACTTGATACATCCCTTAATCTTATATTAACTGTGTTCCACTTACAGTCCTCTGTCCCAACTATGGATGAACATGCATGCAGTTCTGTCCACAGAGCGAGAGAATGCGTATACGAGTGTGTCTGCGAAGGGGGTCTGCATGCTCCACAATCTGACCTAGATTCTCCCCCCCCACCCCCCCACCATCCCTTTCTCTCTCGTTTTTCTCTCACTCTTGTCTCATGTAGGGCAGGGAAACCTCTTAAACTCTCACATATATAGTGAATCATGGTGCTGTCCAAACCGCACTCACACGTCAGGTGCACGTTGTATGGACCACACCGCTCAAAGAGTGCTTTCTCTCGTCCCTCGTTTCCGAACTGAATCTGTCAGGGATTTCTACTCTGTCTCTGTTTTTGTTTTGTTTTTTTTTTTTTTGTTTTGTTTTTTTTTTTATAGAAGTGATTTCTATTTGCTATTCAGTCCCGAATATCAGAGGATGTAAAACGCAAACACGGAAAAAGAGAAAGCAGTATACTGTCATGTTGTACCTAGTGGTGTGCGTTAGTAGGAGGGTGTTTGGTGTTCCAGCATGAAATCACAACCTGTTATCAGACTGAGTGACTATGAGAAGAGAAACTGTACAGTAACCAAATGAAGTTGTGATAGTTTCTTTTTCTAAAGAAAATAAAAATGATTAATAACTGAAATGTGCTGCTCTGGGGTGATTTCTGGTTTGAGAAATGCATATTTTGATCATAAAAACTGCCTAGATTACACGCAGGGTGAAACAAACATTCCCTGGGCTCTAGATAAGATTTTCCCATGGAAAAAAAACTAAATATTTTAAGCTCACTTCTGAGGAAAGCGCTGAGGGGAGATTTGCAAAGGGGTCGAGACAGTAGACCTTAACTTTGATTTAGGCGATCATTCCTCATTTGTCGCCTTGCATGAAGCTCTTGTAACCAGCGGTTACAGTGTTGTTTTCGCTACGTGACACCTGGGGCCTGTGTTGTGAAACAAAAGTGTGTCTCCAGACGGGCCCTGGTTCAGTCGATGAATCGCTATAAAGTGAGTTGGATTTCCATCCGCATTGTGAACACTGGGGACTCTGATGAGTCAGTGGCCTGTGGCACAACTTAGAGGCAGCGTGTGAAACTGACACCAACTTGTTATTATGCACTACCATGAAAGTCATGAAGAACACCGAATAAACTGAACAAAGCGTGTAACGTACGTGTGAAGATTCTCTGTCAGTGTGTCTAGCAGTGCTAAGTCAAAGGCCACATTTGCCTTTTGCTGACATACCACTTCTAGATGGTGAAAACATAAGATGGAATAATAACAAAGCATCAATTTGCGTCGGATGGCAGGTGTCACAGCAGGGTAGACACAGCTGCAGCTGATAAAGTGTATGACGGGCACAGGTTTGTTTACAGGGAGCTTATGAGCATGTGCTGACAATAATTGGATTTATTATTGATTTATAGCTGCAGCTGCATCTTCCCTGCTGTGACACACAAAGGGGACTGTTGGGTGTGTAACGATTTAAAAAGGTTAGTCGAAAGAATACTAATCTGCAACTATTTTTTTAATTGTATTTTATATGCTAAAATGTTGCTCATATTAACCTGAATATCTTTAGGTTTTGGACAGACCAAACAAGACATTTAAAGACATCATCCATTTTGGACTTAGAGAAACTGGGATGGAAATGTTTCACTATTTTGACATTTTATAGACCACACGATTAATCAATTAATCCAGAAAATAATCAGCAGATGAATAGATAATAAAATAATCGTTAGTTGCAGCCCTATTAATGATGTCCATTCCAGTCCATAAGTGAGTTTAGCGTTGACGTTTTATGAAATAACGAGAGAGCCGGGCATCTTTTGTGACAATTCTGGCACTTGTTGACTCCTTGTGCAATTTCACTAACGCTTCAGGGACTAAGGGACCAAGTTAGTTGCATAATTGCTGTTCCAAGATTCTCGTTATATAATATGTTATTTGCTCCTGCCCGTCATACCACCTGGTCTGTCCTGTGTCCCATCTGTATGGGTAACAACAGATGTGCATCCATCGTAACAGCACCACAAATACTCCTGTGGGAAAAAAAGAGTGTGAAAAGATTGACGACTATTGGGTGATGATGACGGTAGACTGATCATCTCGTGAAACGCTGATGATTCATGGGTGTTTACACTTGTAGGCTGGTGCCCAGAGGGAAGAAAAAGTCATGTCTACACTGAGGTGGAGGAGGAGGAGGAGGAACCGGTTGAGCAACCTCGCCTACCGAAGAAGACGTGAGCGAGTTGGTGTTTGGTGAGTGAGTGGCTGAGTATGTTTAGGGGAATTTGAACCTATGCCAGATGATCTTAAAAAGGATGAAAGACGCTTCGGGGTAAAATGACGTGGGTATCGTTATCGTCTTGGCCTGTCTCTCTTTCCATCAACACCAAGGTGTTCGTGTTTGATCAAATGATTATGACATCAGGTTCAAGAAATAAACAAGTATACAATGTATGAAAGGAGACAGATGATCCAGTTTTCCTTTTCAAATATTTATATATATACAGTGTGTGTGTGTGTGTGTGTGTGTGTGTGTGTATATATATATATATATTTTTTTTTTTTCTTCCAATCAACATAATGCTACTGTTACAAATACTACATAACAACAGTATGTTGTTATTGAAGTCAAATTGATTATTTCTGTCTTCCTCTCCTCTTGCTCTTAATGTAAAAGCAGATTTAGATCAATCCCATTAGACACCAATCCAGTCACCTTCTCACCATATGGTCTAAAGCTCACATCCCTACATCCCCTTGGCACACTGACTTCTATTCTGTGAGCCGCACACGTTAGATGGTGTAGTACGAGTCTAAGCCTTCAGACCATATGGAGCCGCAGCAGGATATCTGGCGGTGAGCGTCGACGAGGAAGGGCAGAGTGCTGACAGCTCTGTGATTACCACCAAGGTTAAGAAATCTTGACCTGCCGGTTGCTCAAAGTGTAAACATCTCTTTCTCCTTTAGGTTGTTGTTGATGTTGTCGTGTATTACATAGGATTAGATTTCTATATTGTGCCTGCAGTCAGCTGTGGTCAAGATACTTTGAGACGAATCACGTGCTAAAAGCTCTGTTTTCACTTTGAGTTGCAATCTTTTCTCCCCAACAGACTTGTAGTGCTAGCCCTTCATCCAGTTTCATGAAATATGCTGTATATCTCTGAAATATCTGCATCCAGCCAACTAAAATGTAGGTGAATGGAATCAAGCAAGGTAAATGAGAAAATATGTATTTGTAATTTAGGTGAACCAACCCTTTAATTCCATGTTTTTAGCAGTTTCCCTAAACTACTGGCTCTAAGTTTTGGTATTTTGGTTTGGGAGCATAACTAGAACCAAAGTGGCCAAAATTTGGAATTGAACAGATTTGAACCAAAAATAGCTGTGTAACCAGTCAGGGACGTAAAGTGTGTGTGTGAGACACCTTCCACACTTCTTACCCCCTACTTCTGGCTTGTTTGCGTGGACCACACGCATCTTCAAACTTTAATTTGATCTCAAGTACACACCTATAAAGTTTTATGACTGCAACTTGCACACTTGTGACACTATCACAGTGGCAAAATATATCCGCCATGATGATACACGCACACACAGACTCGCGTGGTGAAAACACTAACCGCCACACGCTGTCACAGCTAGTAATTATTAATCCTTTTTTTAAATCTTTACAGCCTCTATTAGTTCTTTTGTATTGTGCAAGCTTCATATTTTGGACGATGGATCCAAAAACCAGTAACTTGCGTCGTTTTAAAGATGTTAAGGTGTATTTTTCTGCGACCATAACGAATCCGAAAGTAAAAAATATGTAAACATTGTACTTTTCTTTGTTCTTCCTGTAGATTTACTGTGACAGCAGACTTACTTAACCTGTATTTAGGGATGTGACAGAGTGACTGAAATGATTTCCCACAGTGCTGCTAGTGCTTATATGACGGTTTGTTAGTTCTCACATTGACACGTTATTAAATATTCTTTATGTGGTTTGTTTAATGTCACTGCGAGCTCTGTCGTGATCCACCAGAGGAACTCGTGCTGTCTGGACCCAAACTTCAACCAGAACAGTGACTCACCGCTCCAACGCAGGGTCCTCTGTACTTCACTCCTCCATCTACACAAGGCTTTTTTATGCTTGATATTGGAACGGACAATGCAGTCTCGCACACAGAACTATAAACACACACAGTCCTGGGTCACAGAGTGCAGACGCACACTAGAGCTATGCTCGTCGCCTGGCTTCGGTCCACTGGGACAGCTGAGGAACGAACCTGGCGATGGCAGCAGCAGGAGAATGCCACATTAGTCCCCCCCCTGTTGCACCAACACACACAGAAAGGGAGACGACACATGTCCCCACATACACAAAAGCAGACTCCAGCCTACTGTTCTTTACTCGTATACGCACAATGACACACTCACAGCTGAGCGCACACTGGTCACACACACAAATGCACAGCTGAGCACATGTCTACACAGGCTGAACAGATGCAGATCGCTGGGAGAGGTGGGGTTGTGCTCCAGGAACATTTGCCCACCCAACCCACCAATCTACATTCCACACAGACTGCAGGGTAGCGGAGCTGTGTGCATGCTCTGGGATTTTTTTGTTTTTGTTGCATTATGTTGAGACCTTTAACTTCATTTTACTGCTTGAAACCTTAGCTGCCAGTCTGTCGGTTACTGTATTTGCCGCCTGCATATGCAAGCCCCCATATTTAGGTTTTCGGACTTGTTTACATGACCCGGCTGGGTCACAGTTGGGCCTGGAATAGAAGATAACTCATCCCCTGTCTACAGAGATGAATCTGACTGTCTGTCTCTCCGTTTCTCTATATATCTGTGTGTAAATTTCATGCATTTTTATCGTTGTGTAATCCCAACTCTCTTATAGCCTCAAGGTAGCAGGTCTGCATAGCAACAGTCTGAGAAGAAGCTCCAAGGGCACATCAAAGCTTTCATTTTGCATTATCTGTTAACCCGCCTACTTAAAATCTCTGCGGAGGTTATTTAACACAGTCTGCTCTTCAGAGGCAGATGGATATATTCATCATAAAACATGCAGTTCAGAGTTATTCTTGTGATTGCTTTATTCATAACAACCAATGACTATCGCATTTTTTGCACATATTAATATCTTACTATAATGTACAAATACAATCCGGCCATTTGCTCTGTTTTATTACTTTTTGAGGAATAAAAGTAGTACTACTACTAATAATATTAACTTTATTTGTATAGCACTTTTCTAAAGACAATGTTTACAAAGTGCTTTTCATACAATAAAACCTAAAAGCAGTAACAATAATAATAATAAAAAAGAAATAAAAGATACAATATACAGATACAACTAAACACACCAACTATCAGAGATAAAGTTGAGAACAGAACAAAACTTTACATACATGTGTGCCGAAATCTAAAAAAATATATTTATACAGGAGAAACCTACAGTCTATGGGAGAAACGCAGGAAAAACAAAAACCCTAAAAGAAACAAACACACCTCTGATGCGTCTTTTTCTACGTCCTCATACTGTCTGTTCAGTCAGTGCTTTACAGAAGACATATAAGCAAGACAAGATATGAAAGAAACATAAACAAAATACACACATATAAATAAGATTCAAGTAAAATGAAGAGGACATTTCATAAAACCCAATTAAATAGGTCAAGAGAAATCAAAATAGAAAAATTACAATGTTGAAAAATATGAAAAAAAGATTACCAAATTTGATTTAATAATTATAGGAATCTATCTCGTGTTGCCTGTGTTGTGTTTCTATGCCAGCACTCATGTTTGTAGCTCAGCCTCTGTGATGAACGGGAGGTGGAGATCGAGTGTATGTCCTTATATGTACCCATTACCACTGGAGTGCCCTACTACTGTCCTTCATAAAAACAGTCAAACAGCTTGTTATTCCCCTCATACGTCCGCGCCCACACTACCTAAAGATGTTCTGATGGGCAGGGTGACCCAAGGCTGTCCACTTTGAACATGTCACTGTGATGCGACAGCAGCTTGTGGTTATTTTCTGGAGCTCTCACTATCACAATGTAGGTTATCTGTGGTGAAGCCGTGGGGTCCTATTGTCTGGTCAGGGACCTACAGTCTGGACGCTGTTGTCACAACCTTTCTGTTGCTGCGTAAATGGGATATTTATGGTTAGTTTCAGGTTACGCGGAGAAGACAGGACAACCTTTAATGGGGAATTTTTGGAGTACTGGAGACACTCATCTGCTGGAGTGAACCTTGGCCCTTGTTTCTAAGATACCTTTAGTTTACCTCTCCTTCCTCAGGGCTCAGGTCAATACTGACATTCAGGTTACTTCACATTAATTGAGCTAGTTTTTTGCCATTTGTAAACCACGGGAATTGCATTTGTAAAGCAAAAAAAGCAGAAAGAACACGCAAAAGTACTGGTACTTGCCTGACCTCCGAGTTTGTGGTTGTATGTGTGTGTGTACATGACACAAGCTCATGTCCGTGTGAGCAAACACATCAGTTTCTGTCACATGCTTCGTCTTGTTTATACTTTTACTGTACAAAATTCAATACATGTGTCATTCAAGAAGAACAGAGAATTCTGTGAAATGTTGTGCTATCCTGTCTCCTGTCTCAAAGACAACAACAATTTATTGTGCTCCATTTAGGTCATCTGTACTTTGAATGCTCTCATAAGAGCCAGTACTTCTCCAGCAGTGGGAACATGTAAGTCAATTTATTGCTTATTACAGTAAATCTAGTTTGATGACGACACACTGCATTACTTTGTCACAAGGGACAAAAGCTCCATTCACATGTTCCCTGAAGGTTTTAAGCAACATGTTATATGGCAAAGTTTGCAGGACAGGACCAGGCACCAATAGTGAAACCAGTTATCGTTATGTGTTTATATGTTTATGTGGGGGAGCCCCATTGGCCTCATTCTCTCCGATGCCCTCTTTCTCTCATCCATCCCTCTTTCTTCTGTGTAGCAGCTGCTGGGTGAATTGTTGTCCTAAGAGCTTTTTCCATAGTGTGGAGAGCCAGTTTCCGCCTGCTTCTGACAGGAAACGCTTTGACCTGCTAAGGACAGGAGAGGAGAGGGGAGGGGAGGGGAGGAGAGGGGAGGGGAGAGGAAACGAAACGAAAGGAGAGGGGAGGGGAGAGGAAACGAAAGGGGAGGGGAGAGGAAACGAAAGGAGAGGGGAGGAGAGGGGAGAGGAAAGTTTCCTTCGGTAGACAAATCACACTTTGAACGATGGATTCTCCTTTACCTTTATCTTCCTGTCGGTCTTTCTGTCTGGCACTCGCACCCCCACACATACTGTGAGGGAGACTGAGGAAAGGTTTGAACACAGCCCGTCAGCTTGGCATCAATAATTCAGTCATTCTGCACTGCGTTAATGTTTATGTTTCACTGTTGGCTGAACATAGAAACTCTGTGCTATATTAAGACCTGGAGTGCAGTGTTGAGAGGAAAACTGGCTGCTTTGTAAAACATCACAGTATTAATGGGAAACATTTTGGAAGTGCTAAAAGACAATTTGGGAAATTCCCCTTATTTACTTGTTAGTTAGATAGCTAGATGAGAAGAATGATTCTACGCTCACATTTGTCCCTTCAATACAAGGCTACAGCCAGGAGCCGATAAACTTAGCTTAGAACAGACTGAAAAACTGTGAAACAGCCTGACTCTGATCCATCCACCAACACCTTTAAAGCTCACAAATTAAAACGTTATATATTGTCGTTTTAATCCGTACAAAAAAACGAAGCGTAAAAATTACAATTTGACGTTTCGCAGGGTAAGGAGGGGATGTGCTGGATTATTCCTTGCCAGGCACAGTAATTGAATGGAGCTTCTGCTGCTCATCCAACACGCCGTTCTGATGGAGCACACTGGCTCTCTGCCAGAAAGTGAATAAGTGTATTTCCCAAAATGTCATGCTTTTTGCTTTAAAGGGATGGTTGCTACCCTACTTGCTACTTTGCTTAGTTCGGACTCACCAAAGTCACACAATAACACAAAAAAACTAAAGTTAAAATGAACGTTTTCTGTCAATGGAGTCTGCTGGCTTTAAAGAGAGCGTACAAAACAGTACAAACTGTTCCCTGTCGGAAAGGGTTCTCTGACAGCAAGGTAAAGAGGTAAAAATATTCTAAATATAGCGTACACTTAAACTGATGTTGAATTTTTTTCGGTGGGCCTTTCTTTTAGGTGGTTAAAATATGTTGTGCTGCTGACCCGTCCACAGCAGGACGTTGCTAAGCCTCTGTGACGGTACTCCCGTCTGTTTCTCCAAACTTGGGGCGTGCCGACCCCCATGTACAGTAGGTTATACACTGACTATGGATAAATACCTCACGCAACTCCACTTCAAAACATCCAAACTGTCTCTTTAACACCCTTTGTTGCCCCACAGGTGCCTGCGGACCCGTGTACGCATGTCAAAAGGGCGAAATTTCGCTCATGGTGGTTGCATGGCACACACAAGTCAAGGTCAGAGTCAAGACTCTGTTTAGGCACAAAGACACACACACACGCGCGCGTGCGCACACACAGATTAACACAAAACCTAACAGTGGGAGGCCTGCCAGATAGAACAGTGGTGGTCCATGTTAAGTCCTGAGGTCAAGGGTTCAGGGCTTAATGTTGCTAATCCAGTCAATTGGTGAAATGTACACTAAAAACGTGAGGCACACAGTGCAGTATTGTGCCTATACTGTACGGGCAATGTAGACTGAGGGTCCACAATGACGTGTATTTATGTGGCTTATGTGCAAATGGCACAGGTTCACGATAAACAGGTGTGTGTGCTGCATATCCACGTGGACATTCTGTATATGTATGTCAGGAGTAGGACAGCTAGATGGCATGAGACTTGACAGGACATGATATTGGCTGAAGGGAATATATGTTTGAGGAGTGAGCTCCAGGAATGGAAATCTACACCAGTGGGGCATGCTGGTCTGTAGGTCAGACAACCATACAAGGGCATAGTAGAAGCAGAGGACCGTTGTACCGGCCTTGCACATGCACACACATCTATGTGGGTGTGTGCATCTGTGGCAGTGTGTGTGTGGTGGTGGTGGTGGTGGTGGGGGGTAACAGTGTGGTAGTGCCAGCTGGGCAGCTTAAAAATAGTGCAGAGTGGAGCATTGCAACTGCACAGGACTCTAGGAACACATGACCGCCCATCCCATAGTAATTCACAACGGATTTCTCTCAGCTTTGTGATGACTGACGAGACAAGAGAGGACGATGATTAAACTGAGTTATCTAAAAGGGTCCTATCTGAGCTGTCTGGTTTTATTCATGGTAGACTGGTAGAAGCAGAGAGAGCGTGCTGTTATGTTCGAAGGTATGTCAGGTGGGGCTGTGTTACAGGTGTCACAGGGCCGGTAAACGGAGGAGTATGAAGCGAGTGAAGCATGCAGCCTAAAAGACATGCAATGGCAGTGGGGCAGTAGGCTGGGTGTAGGAGGTGAAACGTGATGGGGATCAGACTGGCAGGATTAAAGAGCACTAGACTGACCTCTTCCAGTGCGCAGAACAGAGAGAAGGGATGAAGAAGCGAGGGGGAGGATGCAGGAACAGCTGCTCATTAAAGAAAGACCAGCACACTATATACACCCTACTCCCCCCACAATGCATACATGCAAATTATATTAATACACGTGCACACACACAAAAACGTGCTAGTGTGTGCATACATACAACAAACACAGACATAAAGTACGGGAGTGATTTAAATTGGAGGATAATCTCATGCACAAAGTGGCTCTTTCACCTCACATAATCTTAGTTTGGATTAAGATGGATTATTGGATTACAAGGGCTTCGCAATGGGGGGGGGGGGCAGAGAGACAGACAGACAAAGATGGACGTATGTTTAGGGTACTCCTTGTGTCTCCCTTTAAATGAATAGTTAGACTTTTTTTTTAGATCAGAAGATTGATCCCATTCTCATGTCTGTATGATACATTTGAAACTACAGCCAGCAACCATTATCTTATCTGACCTGGCGAAGTCCACCGGCAACAACATCTGCCTAAGAGCATTTATAAAGCTTGCAAATTAAAACGGTAACCTATATCTTATATGCTTAATCCCTACAAAAAACAGACTGTTAAAAATGACACGTTGTGTTTTTACCACACAAGATACTAATGTGATGTAAGAATTGTTATACCGTCTCCTACTGTGTATTGCAACTGTTGCACAACAATTTCCCCTCGGGAAAGCTTATGTTATCTCTTAAACTAGCTGGCTGCTGACTGTAGTAATAAAAGTAGTGTCAGCAAAAAAAAAAAAAAAAAAACGACATTAAGACAGGAAACTAATCAGAAATGAAGGACGGGATAGAGACAGCCATGACATGCTGTCTGCTCTCCTCTCACAGACAGACACAGGAAGTTGATTTAAACTGAATGCATATAGCACAAACCTCCAGTGTGACCTTATGTCAATCTGTCAAGGACGAACAGAGCGGCATTTATGTACACTCATTTTATACACACACACACACACACACACACAATCACACACAACTAGATAAGAAACTCACATTCTCAGTGTAACTATTCCCTATACATATACTGTATATCCAAGAAAGGCACGTTATAAGCCACCTCATATTGTAAGCCTTCAGCGGCCCTCAGACTGGACTTGTGTTTGTGTCAGCCCAAGTGCCTGAACAGACACATTCAAGTGCCTGCATGAGTGCGTGAGCGTGACTTTGTATCTTCTCTTCGAGGCTGGGTCAGTGGCCTGGAGTGAATCACGGACAGAAAACGCAGCATGACACTGTTGTGTCTGTGAGGAAGTCAGTGATGTGCCAAAGCACCAATGACTGTAGAGACACTCTCTGTGCGCGAGAACCGGAGCATCTTGCTGCCCCACGTCACCGGGTCAGCACAATGAAATTCACATTTGCCCACATTCACCGTGTATGTGGGCAAATGTGAGAAAGAAACAGGAGACAGAGAGAGCCACAAGGACGGGAGTGAAAAAGAGAGTGTGTGTGAGTGTGTACAGTTTGTGTGTGGTTGTTTGTTAGCGGGGGGGAGATGGAATTAGGGCATTCTTTACAGCTGAGTAGGGCAGAAGATGAGCTGGCTGGAATAATCGTCCCCTATCATCAAGCAGTCTCTTGTTTATTGGGGGGCAGGAGGGGGAACAGGAATGTCCATGTGACTAAAACGTGAGAGAAACTGCTCACACATAAACACACGTTACAAGTTGTTGCCCCAACAAACTGGAAAAAAAAGAAAGAATGAGCGGGTCAATCCCTCATGTTTATTTACTCAATTTTTTATTCTGTTTTCTAAGTTTTCTTTGAGTTTGCATCAGTTTCACATTCCTCTCTATCTATTTGTTTCTCTTTCAGTCACCCAAAACTTTCCCTCTCTCCTCAGCTCCACAGCAGGCCTGGGGTCAGTTAGAAAAAAGCCGGCACATGCGACCACCTCGGGCCCTCATGCCTCTGCAGGGACCTACGTTGTTCAGGCTCTGTTCATAGATGAAAGGAGGATTCCAGTGGCGGTCACATGCTCCCTGCAGGGATATAGAGGAGGCCGTCCATTTCATGGATGACGAGCCATACATGGTTTCCTTTGTGTGGATGCATGTGCAGATTTCTATGGCATTGTGCAACTCTTCTGTTACAGACAACCTGTGCTCGACACATGCCTTTTCATGTTTGGTTTTACATGTACAGGTATTTGTGTGTGTATGAGAGCGAGAGCGAGCGAGCAAGAGAGAGAGAGAGAGAGAGAGAGAGAGAGAGAGAGAGAGAGAGAGAAGTTCTTGGTCCTCAAGGCTTTTAAGTGGAATGCACGAGCAGGCAAACGTTTTCCAGGAGAATAATGTGAATGAACCACTATTGAAGTTATATTTAAATATATATGAGCTATATGAATAAATGATAATCAATAGACTCCTGCAGCACACACACACACACACACACACACACACAAACCCCATCATCATCTTCTGCAGGCCGTGGTTCACTTCCACCTCCAGAAGCCTGTGCTGCAGAGCTGAGAAGTGACTTAGCACACTCTGTATCGTTCCATCACAAGACTGGTTTGCCTTGGAGCTGATAACGCCCGTGACTCGTCAGCAGGGCGTTTTACGACCTTGCGTTTGTGTGCGAAGACGAGAAAGAGAGGGAGAGAGTGAGAAAAGAGAACGGCGGATAGAGGAAGACCGGCCTCACTCAGCCACTGCCACTGTCTCTGAGGAACTGGACATTAGTGTCCAATGCAACCAGAAGAGTGAAGCCACCTCCCTTGTCCTCAGAGTTTTTATCATGCTTCTCTGAGGTGAACGAGGCCAGGCCAGGCGCGAATCGCGACACAAATAGACGGAAAAGTAAACAGGATGACAGACAGACTGACTGATAGACAAAGTCTCTAGTTCTAGTTTCTGCAGAGTCTCTTTTAAGGCTCAGCTAAGACAGGCTATGTGTAAACAAATGCATTGCAGTGGTTGAAAGACGCAGATAAAGCAGGGTTAAAATGAGATCATGTGTAAAAGTGGGTTCTTGGTGCTCTACATAGCAATTACAGAGAGATGGAGAGACAAAGAGAAAAGAGTGAGTGAGAGATCATACAAGGGGACCGTGAGGGCGTGTGTGTGTGTGCAGGCATCAGAGGGGTGAGCAGGTTCAACAGGTCCCATGTTGGGAGGCTTGCCAGTGTTCAGGTGCTAGAATCCTATATCGGAGCCAGTGCTGACCATGGGTCTATATCAAGAGCCGGCTAGGGTTTCAGCTCTAGGCAGCAATGGAGGATTATTTTGACAAAGACGGGTTCTGGCCAGCCTGAAATAACTGATCCAAACTTGCTCTGACTTTCGCACACTAATGAAGAACAGTGGGAGGAGGAGAGGGAAAGACGAAGGGAGATGCACCTCCTGCCCCTTCCTGTCAGGAAGTTAAAAGAAGTGCTGTGAAAGGGGAGAGTGTGTCAGGGGAGCATTCTGGGAAGCAGTGGGGAAAAGGAAAATGTCAGCACGCCAGATTCTCCGTGCACAGGCCTCACATTCCTGGTCCTTGTACACCGGGGGTGAACTTTGGGACATTAACGCGTAACCTATCGGTAAGGGACAGAAATTGTCTTTGTACAGGGTGATCTGAGCATTCTGGTCTCTTTGCTAATGAATAAGCAAATAATGGTTGCTGCAATGACGCGTCCCCCAGGGAGGACGATGTAATGAACAGGCCGTCCTGAGTGTCTGGGGAGCAGCTATAAGTGAACATGCAGCTATGCAAAGTAACCGTAACTCTGTAGCTCGTGTTAATTCATCAGCACAAAGCTGTCAAAGCTCAGGCAACAGTTTCCAATTTCAGAGCCCTCTCTCACATAGCCCTAGGTGCATATTATGTGTGTGTGTGCGTGTGTACTAGTGCATAGGTGTTTTAAAAAGTGTACTCTGTGTGTATATATGGGATCCATGAGGACATGTGATGTGCTTCTCTTACATAACTGAGAATAATAACAGTGAAATGTATCCAAGTGGAGACTATGCAAAAGGACAGTGTCTCTTGGGAAGTTAGGAATCTTGTATAATATTGTCAAAGTAAATTATTTTATCAATACATACACTGAAAATAAAGGAATTAGTTATCCTCAAATTTACAGGGAGGTACCTTGAAGTCATTCATTGCAAAAAGTGGGCATTACTTTCTGGATTGCATAATGTTTGTTGAAGATTGTAACAGCATACTTCAAATGTACAGGAAGTAATCAGATCGTGTTGAATTATGTGTACACAATGGATATCATTTTGATAGAAGCTGCGTTGTTACAGGCAAACTGTATCAAAGACATCTTTGTAAAAAACAGATTATTTATCTTTCTAGCTGTTACATGCACTATTTCAGGAATACTTATTCATTCTCTTAGACTCCTTCTGGCAAAGTATGTAAAGGGCAATTCGGCAAGTTGTTGCTGAAGTGGAGATTATGATCCAAATGGGAAACAATTCTTGACAGTCAACTCTGCAATCTTACATAACAGTTCCGAAGTGGAAAGTTATGAAAGGATGGCTCCACCGTTGTTACTCATCAAGCTTAGTTTACTCGTCATGGGAAGTCATGACCCATGGCGTGACCCATAGTTGAGACTAAAACTGACAATGTCTCTACCTTTACTGCTTCAATTTTGACCATTTTATTTGTATATATGAGACTTGTGAGTCCGTGAACTTTATGGAAGAGCTGTACTAAAGTCGCTGAAGTACCCCTTCCAAAATAAAACAAGGTCAAGATTACATTTTACTTCTCTACATACACACTGGCCTTTCTTCATTTGGCAGAAAATAACTCATTGCTACATCAAATGTTCCTGGTCTCATGAGCAACTTAGGTAGTAAATGATACATGATTGATGTCAGATAAGACAAACATTATAATACATCATTTGGGTGAAGACGCAGGCACTCACTAGTGTCTATCTCTCTGTCACTTTGACAGTGGTGTGGACTTCCAATTACACTACATACTAAAAGCGTTCTTAAAAATGTGGCACTACTTTAGATAAACCTATAAAACTTAGATTCACATGTAAAACTTAAATCAGCAATACTTGATTCCATTTTTTGAAACTTTTCGAGATTAAACTGAACAAGATCTAGCAGTCAAGAAGATGTACTGGGAGTAGAGTGAAGCGTGTACCCATAGTGGGAGTGGAGTTGAGGAGCTTGGTATTTATACATTGCATTACACAAGTAATGTGTATACTGTGGAAGCACAGGAGGTCTGAGACAATGTCATGACACATCTATTTATTGTGTGTTCTCTTAATGGTGTCATTTGTCACAATAATGTCGCTGATCTGAAGTCCTTTGAGAAAGACAATGTGATTTAGGACAAATAAACAGCGGTTTACTGTGTGCATAGCTTCGCTGACAGCAAAAGAAACCAGAGCGAATGCATTGTTGAGAAATAATGTTTGCAGACATTTTCCACATTTTTTCAGTCACAGCTTGGCCTACATACACAAGCGTGTAACTTATTACCCTACATACTGAGGCATTACAAAAATTCACTCTTTAAACCATCAAGGCGGTGAAGTCTGATCCACACATGTCCTTCATGCCTGAGAGTATATACTGTATATATATATATATATATATATATATAGAGTCACCATTTGGATTGAGATTGAGGTGTTTCGAGTGTTTTCTATGAGGACAATTCGATTTTAGTAAAGTGTCACATAAATGGTCAATGATAATACAGTAACCTACTGTTAAACACATTTAAATGTAAATTAATTAAAATGGTGTATATGTGACTCACACTGCACTGTCATGTGTGGCAAACGCTATTCATCTGCTTTGTGCATGTTTGAAAACACTTTCATTGCAAATACTTGAGTTGAGCTCAGCTATTACTCAAGGTAAGGATTTGGTTCTGATTAAACCTTTGAGTGGTCTGCCATCTAGTGGTTACACAAAGTGCTGCAATTAAACTCCACATGGATCACAGAGAAAGCGTTATTAAAATCAGAGTAAAGGACACAGAATATTGAATGTGGGGTAACAGTAATGTGAGATAAGATAAGATAAAAATGGACGAGTAAAACAGGAGGAAATGACTGTGATTACTGCGACCCTGTATGATTGTATGGTTAAAATGATGCCTACATTGTATAATTGTATAATAATCTCTGATAGCCCTCCTACAAAGATTGATTTAAAGATAAACACATAGAAAACAAGGTACTATTCTTGGAGTCAGGGTAATTATTCACTGGCAATGGTTAATTTTTATGCAATATAATCCAATCGGTTGATTTTATGCGCATCTTGACCTTAACAGACACAACGTAAAGATGCCTGAGATATGACCAAACATGAATTAAGATGAATGCTGTTTCCCAGGAAACCTGTGACAATGTGAACTGCTAAATTACATTTTTTGATTCATACTATCTGATGTCCGGTCCACCAAATGTACAGCCATTGTGTACGTTTGGGCTTTTTGACTCTCTTGAAAATCTAACTATAATAAATCAATCACTATATTTTTAAAAGTTCTATGATTGAATTAATACATTAACTGAAAGTAAGGACCTAAGATACTCGTTTTCCATATTTGTTGTTTTTCTGATAATTTGGGTGGCTTTAACAACCCGGGGGAAGTTTCCAATCTACAATTTAAAATGTGGTGGGTATTGTATAGGCTAATGTCAGTATTTTGAGACTCATGCAACAAATGAATAAACAAAGGACTCAATGTTTCACCTTCAGGATTTTATTTGTGGCAGCATGGAGAAATTATGTATTTTTTTCATGCTTTTATCATGTTTCTAGGTAGATATTTGTGTTTCACTTGACCGATGGAGAGTCTTACCTTCTGGGCTGTCAGCAGTAAAGCCACAACACTGAAGAAAATGAGTAAACCCAATCTAAATTTAGATATAAATGTGTGAATTCAGTTTTATTTGGGAAAAGCAGACTGAAAAACGTCACAGCTGTCCAACCTTGAGGTAACCCACTCTGGTCAGAGATTACAGGGTCTATTTTTGTCTCCCTCTTTTACAATCAAAACATTGCCAAGTAGGTGTCTTCTGAACTGCAGAGGGTTCATTTAGAACAGTGACTCCCAAAGTGGGGTCCGGGGACCACCAGGGGTACATGGCAATCTGCCAAGGGGTCCGCGAAAAGTTTCCAGATTAATTCATTTAAATGATCATGATTTAAAAATCTTTATCTTCAAATATTTGTACTTTTAAAAAAATGTTTTAAAAGGGCTTCATAGTTCAACATATAATATTTTGATTTTTAAATCTAAAATAGTCAAGGATCACTTTCTAATCTAACACATTCTATATTATTGTATACTGTGATCAGAATCTGTGTTTTATTGAGTTTATGTGAGTGAAACACTTTACTTCACACTTTTTTTTAGATTTGTATATGTGTGTATGTTCTGAAATTCACTTCAAATGAGCCCTTTCCTCTGGATTCACTTTGGTATTTTGTTTAGGTACAGTGTCACTTTCAGCTGATTGAATTGATGTCAGTTGCATTGTTTTACGTGCATTCCGTGTCGCAAATCTGTTTTTAAATACGTGTCTCATATCTCTCTAATACATTTCTCTTGTGTTATTCTTTCACACAAGTGTCAAAAAAAAGGGCGTCCATTAGGGGAGCCCGGTATCTTGTAAATTGTCTTTGGCGGAAAAACAATTGAGATTGAGATTTAGCAGAGTCGAACGGCACATTTAATTTTCCTGAAGAAACTTAAACCCCAATATATATATATATATATATGTACAAAACAAGTGAAATGTGTTGGTTACTTGTGGCTGCATTGCGGTAATCAGGCCGTACCTGTCTGTCACAGCTCCCTGTGTAGTGTCCCTGAGTCTGCGCTCCAGCGTGTCTCTTATATAAACACTTCCTCTGTCGCGCTTCTCCTTTAAGCGCCGAAAAAGCCCCGACCATGACGTCAGCAGTAAAACCTGCTGGGTGTCTGTCCGTCGGAAAGTGAACTGTGTTTGGCGTGCTGCTGCCGTCGGAGTTTTCTCCCTGTTGTCTTGTCTTTCGTTGAGTGTTATAGTCGTTGTTTAACTTCACTCGCGAGCTTTTACGTTACTAATTTAGAAACCCAGTCCTGTGACCGATTTATGGGCTGTTTTAGAAAAGTTCCTGAAGTGCTCTTTGAGGAACCGGTGGACGGCGAACACCACCGGCGATGGATAAGCTAACCGATAGCTGAGTTGTTAGCCGAGAATCACAGGTCAAGAATAGGATCAAGCTAGCATGCTAACCGCTAGCTAATTTAGCATTTAATCGGCTAACCGAGTGACTTTGTTAACCTGTAACGTCAGAACTACTGCCGGTTATTTCTCGGGCCTGGCTGCTACACCGTAAACGATTCGTCAGAGGCCAGCTAACCCAGGAAGAAGACAGTGTCTGTATTTTAAGGAGAAATACAGAAGTGTTGTTGAGAAGTGGCTGTTGTTCGCCTCTCAGCCCAAACCAGGAACATGCTATCCAACGCACAGAACCAGCCACTGTTTCCCAACCCGGCGGGGCAGCAGAACCCGGGCGGGCAGCAGATCACTACGGGCCAGTTCCTTCCCTTCAACGCTAGACCCTCCTTACAGATCAAGAAGAATGCCATAACAGATGACTACAAGGTAACCAGCCAGGTGCTGGGGCTGGGCATCAATGGCAAGGTGCTCGAAATCTTCCAGAAGAAGACTGGAGACAAGTATGCGCTGAAGGTAGGTTTTATTTGGGAAAGAAACGTGCCAGAAAGCTATCATTTTAAGTCAGAACTGAGGCATAGCCATGAGATCTGGGTACCCCCTTGTTTTTAAATAGAGTAATTATACTGCAAGTGTTGTGTCCAACTGTGGGTTTAATCCAAACTTTTCCAACTCAGGCTACACACCTTTTTGAGGTTCACTCAAATATTAATGACATATAAAGACCTGAAGTATTAGTCGAATAATCGATGAGTGGATTCACAGAAAGTTAATTGGCAACAACAATTTGAGTAGGTGATTAATCACTTAAGTAAAACATTTTATTTTAGGGTAAAAAACGCACAAAAGTCATCTTCTCTTTAATGTGGATATTTGCCAGTTTTCCTTCTATGATAGTAAATTGAATACCTTTTTTTATATTTTGGTTTGTTGGTCGCTCAGAGCAAGCAACTCGTGATGAGGCTTTTCTGACGTTTTATAGATTTACTGATAATTAGATTAAGGAGAAAATCATTTTTAGATTACGATGGAATTCCTGTGTGATAATTTATTACCTTGTAAGGGTCGTCGTGATAGTATTCTTCTTTTATCATCACTAGGCATGCTTACTCTGACTAACAACAGAATCAACCAGATGTTTGCTGAATCTGATCGGTGATTCAAACCCTTCTTATAGGATAAAGGGATTTCTCATTCCAAGTCGGGACAAAGATACTTGAGTATTTTTTGCGCTAACAATAAATACATTTTTAGACAGTACACCACCATCTCGGCAGTGATTTGCTTCACCTTATCAGGCGTTGAAGTGTTGTGAACAGTGGAGTCCAGAGCAAGTTGCTGGGCAGGCTGTGTAATGTTGAGACTGTTTCTCAACCTGCTCAATTGTAATTGTTTGTATCATCCACCATTTAGTGTGATGAGATAACACCGTGATAAGCATATATTTCACCCCTTTGTTTTTGCTCTGGATTTAAATGGAGGTACTCTCCTGTGTCCTGTAAATTAGAAAAAGGTTAGGATGGGCTGTAAAGTCACCCTACATTGTCAGGAACTACAACTTTTTAACTCAAGTTAAATGTCTGTATCGGTCAATGATTGATAAAGGACAAACGTCACAACAGCTATCCACACACAGGTGACTGAAACACGACCCAGTGAAGCCATTTATTAATGTAGTTCAGTCCTTTCTTTATTATTATAGAAGGGATCATAGTATAAAGTTTGTTAAAATGGGTATTACACAAAATCTTCTGTGTGTTTGTGTGTCACATAACATCATGTTATAATTTCAGATAGTTATGGATATTGAACCTGAAGAGCTACAACCACAGTTTGGCAAAGGTCCAAAGCAGTATACAAACAAGAGAGATAGTCTGCTCACCAAATTGTAAGCTATTATATGTGCTCACATTTTTAAATGACGCAACATTTTGGCCTTCAGGGTCTTCTTAAAGCAAGCAATTAATGGTGCCTCTTGCTGCTTGGATACTGTACATTGTGAATGAAAACATCTTTTTAAGTGACATGATGACTAATTCCCCGTTCACACTGACAACATAATATGATCAAACTCTTATCAGAGGCCTATTTGAATGGGTCAATGCGGAGTAGTGTTTCAATGGTATTACTTCCTCAGCTGATAGAATCACTCTCCTCTCAACCTGGATTGGACATGGCTTTGACACTACCTGGGTACGGTGGTAATTCAAGGATACCGAAGTTTAAATGTCACTTTACTGACTTGCTGAAAAAAAGGAGAGCGAAAAAATAATATAGAAATGGAGTGTGCACGTGTGGGTGATGTAGCAAATTTATGGTAGAAGTATTTTGGCCAAAGAATCACAGTACACTTCAATATGTAGAAAGATTAAACCTCAAACTTGAATTAAAACATACATGCACAGTGTTTTGATGGCATTAATTATTCAACTAGGTGGGTTTACCACTGCTAGCAAATGTTGCTCAGCCAAGCTTTGTTTAACCCTATGATGCACAAAATGCCTGGTAAATGTGGTACAACTGAGAAGAAGTTACCGAACAGGCTGTATTCGATCCCTTCTTTTATGTTTTGCAGAAAGAAAGGGAGACAAAAAGAGAGCTGCATTTTTACAACAAAATTAAGTGGTAATTGTTAAAAAATGTAAATATATATTCTTAATAGAAGTGTCACTTAGAGCAAAGCTGTGTGCACAAAGCTATGTGCTTAGTATTTGTGCAACTGAATATGTATTCTGACAATCGGAGTGCTGCTTGGTATACTATGATTTAGATCAAGAAGGCACTGTGTTTAATGCCAGGAATTTAGGGATACTTGTAAGAAAAGGAAGTTGTGTTTATTCCACTTGTTTGAGTGACTTTAATACTTGATCCGCATTTCTCCTATTTTTGAAACTGGCTTGGAGCTCTACTGAGACTGCCAAGACTGCTTAGAATCCTGCCCTTTGGCGTCCTACAATTTCGGAATTCTTCAGGACCATGGTAGTCCCTTTTGTGCATAATATAAACTTATTTATTTATAAGTATAAGCCAGAATCAGAACTAACTATGTGAGTTGACTTTGCAAATTCAAAATACATTTAAATTTCGACTCACTGGAGCGCAGTGCTCCTCAACTGCCGTTTTTCATTCTTAAGTATGTTTCTGGACATTTGGTTCCTGTGCATTTCGATTTTTAGCATTTAAAAATTGCATGGAAAAAAAGCCAACATTTCATTAAAACATGTACACTTAGCTGAGGAGGAAAAGTTGAGGAAGCAACGAAGATGCAATAAAAGCTGATGGAGACAGGTTTTATACAAAAAACAATTACGTTACTGGACCTGCTTTTACTTTTTCTGATTCTGCTCCAACCAATTATTGCCATCATTGCTACTGCCTCACAGTGAAACCTAAAACATTGAAGAATAAAATAAAAGGTGACTCAATGTGGCCAGAGGAGACGTACATTCATTTTATACAACACAAATCCTATCTTGAGAGGGAAGCATATTCCATGATGCATCAGAGTTACTGAACATTTTGCTTCAAATTTGTGCACTATTTGGAACACAACATGACGGCACATAAGAATGTGGGGTATATATTTCAGTGTTTGAGCTTCCAGACGAATGGCATCTGTGAGCTCCCTCTCTCATGTCAGAGCTTGAAATAGTCTCTATATGTCCGATAACTGCATATGTATAAATACACACACTCGTACACTAAGTGATGTGATTGTAAAAGGCTCCTATATACTTCCTTGAACCCCTCCACTTAATTGTTTGGCTCTTACAACTTTTTGCTCTATTGGCATGTAATGTGCTGGCTTCTCTGATATCTTGCTGCTATAAGGCCGACTGCAACCAAATAGATTGATGCCTCCACTGAATGAACTTTTGTCCTTGTTGTTCCCTTGACTTACGTCAGCTGAGTCAGCCCCATCTCATCTATTGTATTCATTAGGTTTGCAGTAGCAGCCAGGACCAGGAATCTGCCAGACTGGCCCAAGGTGACATCACCTTGTAAAACTTAAACCTGTCTGTTGAACAAAGTTTTGTGCTAACAGTGCAGCTGAATAATTTGTGTCTCTGTGAGTGTCTGTGTTTGTGGGAGAGAAGTTGTGGCAGAGAAATGGAGACCCTAAAGTCTTGAAAGTCCCCAAAAAGAAAGAAAGTACATTTTACTAGTAATGCAGAAAATCAATACTTTTTTGACTTTGTTGCTTTTGTCAAGGGACAAAGCTATGTGCCCTTCTGTGTTGATTGGTCTGTGTCCTGCCACAGGCGTACTTTCAAAGGGTGTAAGGTATCTGCAGGTATCGTCTTACAGTGACTACATTTATATGCACACCAGAAACCAGGTTATTAAGAGCAATCAGGTTAAAGCCACGTTGTGACCAAAAATGCACTGTTAAAAAACACAAAATGTTGTGTTTGTGTGGCCTTGCTGCTACAGCATTGAACATGTTCTAGTTTGACGGCTTATCAGATGGCGAAACACTGCACACTTTTTCACTTGTGAGCGGCATTTGATTTTGTGTGTGTCGTGTCGTGTGTCAGTAGAATGATGCAGTTTGCATTATGAAGCATTCTACCTTGAATCTGCACTTGAACGCAACACACTGGGTTACCTGATAACATTGCATTGTGTTTCAAAGTTGAGCGGTGTGGGTGGTCAACTTTTTCAGGGCTGCATTTTTTTGGTGTAACCTTCTGTGTCGGGAACTCGCTCTGTGCCAATGAAGTGGTCTCATTTCAGAAAATGAGGAGGCTGTGATTATTTAATTTTTTTATGCAAAACTATGTGTTTAAGGAAGCTGGAGAATACATTGGGCCATTTAGTTTTCAACATTGTTGTGCTCAGGGCAAGTTAATTTCTTATTATGCATTACATAAATGATCTGTCTCTCTCTTGCTTTCTCTCTCTCTTTTAAAGCCTAGCTCATGCCTTGCATTAGCCTGCTATGGTATTGGTTAAATAAAGACTTGCTATAGGTAAATTTCTCAAAATCCACAAAGATTTGAGCAAGGCTTTTAGCAACGTGATGACCTGTGATTGTGCTTGCATGTAGTTCTGTTATACATTATGACTGAACAGTCAAGTTCAGTTAGGAAAGAAGTTCTGAGTCTACCAGACAGTTTGTAGAGCAAATTGAGCTTGATATCAACAAACTACCACGTTATGTGTTGGTAGTTAAATGCATTTCTTTTATGCAGCTGGGCCTCCCGAGTTTTATTCTGTGTGGACCTAATATGATTATTATGACTGCTCCCAGATAGTTTTTTCTTTTTTTGTGAGCAAGCCTTATTGTGCCGTGATTAAGCAGTGTTTCCCACATATAGACTTAACTAGGCTGCGCCTCCAAGGTATATTAACAGCTGCCCAGGTATATTTGTGGACCCATTTAAAACATTTTCAAAATAGTTTTTTTTTTTATCCGTCCAGGAGAACGACGCCATTCACCATCGATTAACTAGTGGTGGCACGATGCTGTCTCAGCTCACGGCAGGACTACGCCGGGGTTCGATGACCTGACGTGCTGCTTCTGCTCGTTAGACTGACAGGCTTCTAGTGGCACATTACGCTCATTCCCATGCAAAGCCCACAGTATGCTTTTATTTGACTGTTTTAAGCTTTCATTTTAAAATAAGAAAGTAGAGATAAGTAGACTGCAAGTGTAAAATAACAAGTCAATCTTATTGAATTTCTAATCCTTAAGCCTGGTTCTGCCTCATCTGGAAAAGAACTCTGTGAAATGTCGTTAAGGGGATGTAATCATAGACAGAATTACTAAATGTTTTGTCCACATTTTGTGAGTCGCTGAAGTTGCTCCACGAAACATTTGGAAGACACCTTGGTGAAGTAAACACACCCTTTCTTACAAGGGTTCGGTAAGAAAAGAGGAACTGGAAACACTGGACAGTTGAAATGGAAGCTGTTTCTTGTTTTATAGGGTTTTGATTACTGTAGAACAGAAGAATCCAAACTTTATTTAAATGTTGTGCTTAAACAAATGACTTTCTAGTGACATCCACGCAACATAAATCCTTCTGAATCTAGCATTGACACTGTCAGCATGTCTGATTAAACGTTAGCGCAGAGAGGAAGAACCAGCCCATGCTTCAATCATGAGATGGTGAGAGAAAGGAAGGAAAGGAGGGAGGGTGAGCGGAAGGAAGGAAGAGGTTCTCTGTTAGCCCTCTTTCACTTATTTCGCTACCCTTTCTGTATAACCTTACCCTTACGAGGGTGGCATCTAGAAGTCTTTTGTTCATTGCCGGTAGAGTACCTATACATTATTCCACTATACCACTGATTTACTGCTTGAGCAAGAGCAATAGGAAAAAAAATCCACGCTCAATTGCTCAATTGCCCTGTCCCGGTCATCTACGCAATACTCAGAATTACACTCTCACAAGAAATGTTCACGGGTAGATAATGTTCTTACTCAGTATTTTATTGCGCAATGACTTTAACAAATTTTCATGTGCTGTGCCCCAATGTACAATCTGTTGGTGGTGGTGCGATGTTTTTATCTTACCAAGGGATAAAAATTGACATGGCAATATTGCCAATAATAGTGGCAGTTTACATGTTACAAGTGCTGTCATTATGTTCCACTATTGAGAACGGTTTCCTCTGGAAGAATAAGTATTTTGAACAATTGTCCTACTCTGAAGCAAAATACTTTAATGTTTCAGTATCTCGGAACATAAAATGGTAGAGATGTGTTTCGATTTGGCATTGTGGAGATGAGTTGTAATATGAGGATTTTATGCTTTTCTTTGTCATGTATGTTTTTAAATTGAATATGCCCGCTGCAGGGAATTATAGCTGCAATTATTTGCTATTTTATGCTATTTTACAGACAAAGCGATTAATTAAGCGTGCATACCTGCACTTTATCGTCAGGGACTACTTATTCATTTGGCCAGTAGTTATAGACTAAAGGGCTGGCAAACAAGCCTGTTTATTGACTATTTATTTACTATTAATCTTAAAAGACACGTGTCTTCTTCGTTCTGTATTTTTTTTTTCCCTTTGTCCAGTCAACTCCTTATGGCAAGTACATACTGGACTGGCTATAACTCTGTGATCAGTGAAGGGATCTTTATTACAGCCTGTGGTGTTTAAGTTTCTATTGTTTGACATTATGGCAAAACTATAACAAATCACCTAATGCTGTAAGATTTGATATCTCCTATCAAATTATTGTGAAAATATTTGCTTGTCACAAACAAACCGATTAGTTAAAGTAAAAGCTCCTTTGGTAAACATTTATGTTGGTGTTGTAAGCTCCTTTGACATAATATGATTTACTGGATTGCAATTTATATCGTCTGATTGGGTGCAGTATCCACCAACCCCCACACATTGACCTTGTCTTTCTCTGTTGGGGGAAGTGTATTTGTAAGGATGTGGTATTGTAGTTGTGATAAATGGACCCAGAACTCGGTAACCAACTGTATCTGTGACACAGAGTAGTTTCCAAGCTGATGCAGCATCCTGTCATACTGAAACTGCACTTATTTATGAATGGTTGTGGATACTTCCTTAATGGACTCTCAAGAGATCTGACTTTATTTTCTTGATTTTCTTGATGCTGGAGTCATTCTCCGCCAACTATTCTTTGTGTGTATATTTTGTTTTGCTTGGGTCTTATGATCAGTTAAGAATAAGGAAGCGGTTGAGTTGTGCTGAATGGTGTTAACGGTAAAGGGAAGTGACAGTTTTTCTCTCTTTCAGAATTCATTCATTTAATGTGTTCTCTGTTGCTCTTGTATGAATGTTAGCCAAAAGACTTAAATACAGTAATTTGAAGCCACATTTGGTGCATAGAAGAGCAAGCAAGTCTTCCCCTTTCAGAAGTTGTAACCAGTAACATTTGAATAAACAAATTGATTATTAAAATTGATTCATTTTGTGTTGATCACCTAAGTGATTTAGCTGGCTGTTTGTTTTAACAGTGGTGTCTTTAGATTCGAACACGGGGGGGAGACGATGGGTAATTAATTTTATAGGAATGGAGCAGTAATGGACAATTCTTTTAACATTAAATTAGGGCTGCCACGATTAGACGGCATGATTGATGACGACGACACTGAAAATGTGTCGACATCAATATTTTAAACTTAGAAATTTAGAAAATCCATGGTGTAAGTGTTTGAAGGGGAACCCATGCCGATGTTCAACCGACTCCGTCAGTGTCCCTGCAGCACGGGCAGTACGACGGCACCCGGTCCCCCGTGGTGTCGGGAGCTCCCCCGCTTGGAAAACACCGACAAAAGTGTGTGCACCTATCAAAGGTCCAAATCACTGGCTCACTGTGTGATCTGATGCTATTTGAAATCAGCTGATAACAGTATCATCTGTTGCATCAGGCGCAGTGGGGATTCACAACATGAATCATAAGGTGTCAGGAGGGAAGAGTTAGTGAAGCTGAAGTATCGGTAGAAACTGTCAAAATATGCCAAATTCCTTTTTAGCCTCCGTTTCACTTCTTTAGTAACGGTGATCTGTTCATTATCTCCATCTGTTATTGTCTCTCGCAACCCTGCTGTTCCTCTTAAAAGACTCTACTCCATCTCTTTCTTTGTTTCCATGCAGATCTTCCAGTCTATATCAGGAAGTGAGGCAGGTGCTTCTCTCTGTCATACAGATGTCGGACTAGCTCACTTCCTTCTCCTTGTCAACCTCATTTTTTGAATGAATGTGTTATCTTCAAAACATGGAGCAGTCCCTTTTTAGAATATACAATCTTAGAATTTCAAAGGTGTGTTCAAACTTTAATGTGAAATAAATGTTCACCCTGTGTTCGTGGCATGATGCGTCCATGTTTATTTGCCCCAAACAGCCTGTTCTACTGACTGGTTTGTGTCAGCTAAGACGGACCGATACATTATCAGGAACTCGATTACTTTATTTTACTACAGTCTTTAAGTGGAGTCACGTAACCTTTTTAACACAGCAAATCACAATCAAATTTTTTTAATAGAGTGGAAAAAATGTAAAACTAGTGCAGATGCATTGGTGGCTTTGTCACATACTTTGTGCTGCCCTCGGTGAATTCAGGCCTATTTTTGTGTCTTTACATAGTTTTTACTGTATATGCAATAACATCAGCACTAGTGGTGTGGCTATACAGGACCATGCTATTTTACAATGTTAAATTTACTTCACCTACAGTCTGAACACACCGTTATGTCATTGCAATGCAAACATAAAATAGTTTCCTTTTTGTAGCCACATAAAACAGTGCAGTTGTTTTTATGCATTACACACACATACACACTCGATACATGGTTAATACCAGTGTACACACGCATGGATATCTGATGGTCTTATGAGGCCTAGCAGATGTCTTTAATCAGATCATGTCCTATTGACACAAACATGTTTGCTGCTTCACTGAGCCCACAATGAACAAGTCACACACACATACAGAGACACCTCTTCTGGTTTATTGTTGTTTAACCCTTGTTTTCAGGTTAAGAGGCTTTTCGGATTGAGCCAAGCTTAACCTATCACCCCTCAATAATCCCTACAGAATTTCGCTGCCCAATCCACATTTCAGTGTGATATTTTTTTTAATGGCTTTACTATATCAACCATGGACTTTTCCTTGGCTCACAAGTGGACGGCAGGTGGAGGATGGGTGCTCCTTCAGTTTACACCCATCCCGCCTCCCACTGTCCTGCCCCGGGCTCGGGAGCTTTTGTGTTGGCTAGAAGAAGTTTATTGTGTGCCCATCTGCCCCCCTCATCTCCCTCTTTCTCCACAAGCTTCACTGTTTACCCTCAAAGGGCCAACAGCAGATGGGGGGCTATGCGGTCACACAAGCACCAGCAGAGAGGTGATGGGGGTGTGTTCTCGTGTGCGAATATGATTGTGCATGTGTGAAGGACAGGGTGAAGTCTTTGTTTGTGAAGGGAAGTCTGCTATATTTAGATGTGCCAATGTTAGTTTTGATGCATGATGCTTGTTTCCAGTACATGCATATATGCATCTTTTAGTTCCCCTTGACAGTTGGGCATCAGCAATGATGGTTAGATACCAAGGTGACTATTATGAAGAATCTCAAAACTGCCCCTTGAATAACTGAGCAAATTCAATATGAATATGTGCGATTCACACGTCACAAAAGACTGTCTGAAATGTAATGAATAAGAAAAAATCTTTTTATTTAGGATGGTTGCCAAAACCCAGTATTAAACTTGCCCGCAGTATTAATTATAACGCTGCGGCCTCCCCCCCTTCTCACTGTGTTGGGGCTGAGCTCATACACATTTGCACGCACAAAGCGAAGTCGGCGGACAACAGATCAGAGAGGCCATAGTGGAAAAGTGAACCAGATGAAGTGAAGATGACTGGAGTTGACGAGAGCTCTGCTCATTACTGCAACTGCAATAAAACCTTTGCGGGTAAAATGCCAAATATTTATGAATACACCTGTTCAACAAGCATAAACATGTAGAAAGCGATATTTCAATCTGCCCTATCAGCGATAATTCAATCTGCCCTTTCGCCGGAGTCTCTCACCCACGGCACTAGGTTTTACACAAGCACAGCGCACTAGCACGGTTTACAGCAAATTGTAATCGAGCTAAAACAAAAGCTGTCTGTGTGTAGTGTAACTGTTTTAGCTGAGTTTGCCACGCATGTGTACGTAAACTTACATGGCTGTCCAGCCCCTCCCTGTGAGTCACTGCCTGCAGCAATACCTGCAGGCAGTGACTCGCATCACAGGAGGACAGGCGACCGGATGAATGACTGATGTTGACTAATGTCTGTGTTCGTCATTCTTTCTAAACTTCACTCAGTATTTGTACGTCGGGAATATATATATATTTTTTTGACGTTTTAGATTGTTTACAATGATATTAATGAGTTTATATAGTGACTTTGCTGTTAAAAATGACTGTTGCTGCTCTAGAAATAACATTTAGCCAAGACAACCAGGCTGACATAGGAAATGTATTGCTAATATGCACACTTGGCAATATTTCTTTTATCACAAGTCATATTGTCATTGCAATATTGAACAATGTTATTGCACTTTGCAGATTTTCCACGTCGCGCAGACCTACTCCCACACACACGCACAGATGTTTAAGAGAGTTTATCTGGCTGCCTGCTCCGACATGGACCCGATGTGGCGTTATTCTACTACTACTAGTTATTCTGACCCTGTGATTAGTGAGCTATGAGGCGGTGGAGATAACAGAACTTTGAACAGAGAAAGGATTTTACAATTTAAAAAAAACAGGGCTTTGGACGATCAGTTTTTGGATGCATCAAAGTTTTGTTTGTCCAGCATTTTAGACTATGTGCTCAAGTCAGACTTTTAGGAGCTATTTCGTATTACATGAGCAATGAGCAGTACCACGTTTGGTTCTGTGTTCTAAGCCTAGATAGGCTGGTATAGGGAAAACGGCAACTGCATGTTGTGTACTCGTAATATACTTATACAACGTCTCTAAAAGAGATGTGGAAATGTCTACTATATTATTCAATCTCCTCCTCTGTGATTATTCATAGAGGCATGCAGGGTTGTGAAACCTAAAATTTTAATTTACTGACTGAAATATGTATCCAGTCTAACTTGCATCGATTCACTTCTTCCAATAAATAACCAATCTTCACAAAACCACCCCCAAAACTCGACGAGGCTAATAGTGAGCCGGCCAGACTCGAATGACAGTGTGGTGGACCTGAGAGTATGGCCTGACCCGCACACCCTTCTGGTGACGCTCCTGGCTGGCAGGGGAAAAGAAGCTGCTAGCAACACACACGTGTCACTGAGCTATCACCTTTCTGTCAGTTTTGGAAATCAAACCATTTTGGGCTCGGTGTCATTCCGTTTCTGTGACATTAATACGTTGCACAACAATGATACAGATTGGCAAAGGTTCATTTTATTTTCTCTACCGCTGTAGTGGACGTACCAACGGCTTACTGTCATTAGACGTCATCAAGCTTGTGCCTGATTTGACTATTTGAAAATGTTTACTGTATTATTTTGCAGAAAAAGCTGTGTGCATTCCTGCAGTTTAAACTTTTATAAATCCCTTTTTTTCCCCTGTCATATCTGTTGCAGAAGTAGATATGCCTCCCCAGTATCAAAACAAAATTGTCTGCCTATAAACGGATTATCATATTCACCACATGATTTGTCAACATATTTTAAAATGACTAATTTCATGTCCCTTTTTTAAAATGTACACAACATTTTGGCACTTGATGTGATGTCAATATATTATAGAAGGTGAAAGTGTCACAGGATCACAGTGCATCAATGCTGTCCTGTACCTAATGTTTTTTTGTCCAAAGGGTCATGTGTCTTTTTGGGTGTTTTTTCACTCTGCTGTGACGCAGAAAGTTATACCCATCCGTGTTTGTTCTGTCCCAAAGGGTGATTGAACTGGGCTCACTGTTGAAAGCAGAGAGATACACACCACTACGCCATACCAAACTCTTCCTGGTAACAAAGACGGTCCTTTTTTATTGGTCAGTCACTCACCAACTAAACCCTCCCCTCACCTGAACAAAGAATCTATTTAGTAAGATGCCAGTACATAAATACAAGCCTTATTCATATTTGAATATTAAGTAACGGCAATGTTGTCACTCAGATTACAAGTAGAAAAGTCTTTATCTTTTTTGGGTAGTTCCTTTTTTTTTTTTTTGGTAATTTCCTTATTTTTTTACTAATTGGAATGTTTACTTCAAATCAGAAGTGACATTTTATACGTTGCTGTTATTTATTGCCTTCCCATACCAACCTCTTTATAAACAAAGACATCAAGTCACATGCAGAAGTTGGACACAGTATCCACTTCACTTTTCAGTGTTGCAAACTAACTAAACGTTTTATTGTCACAAACCAACATGGATGTGATCAAAAGGACCATATGTATTATATGGCTTTTTTTTTTTTTTTAATTAAAAGCCTCCTGTCCATCAGCTGACTGTCAGGACTTGGTAGCCGTCAGCTCGTACAACACTTGAACACTGCAGCACCGCAAGAATGTCGGCTACAATCACAGTAGCCTGGTTTCTTATGTGCATGTAAACATACTGACAGTGTGCCAGTCCAGGCAGCAGAGAGGATACTCTGGCTCTCCCAGCGCTCAGTGCCTGCTGGAACGAAGCCCACTGTTGTGCTGTGACCGTAGGCAGGATTGGAATGTAATACAGCACAAGATAGACAGACGATGGCTCATTGTCGAAGCTGCAAGGCTGAATTCTTTCCTTTGACAGACATGGATATTTTAGGGTTTTACTTGTGGTATTTCATTTTATATTATTAAAAAAAACACACTACTATTTTTGTTTCTAAATTCTCATTACAGTCTGTTTTTAAGGTGTAGCTGTGTATCAAGGTGGTCTTCTGTTTGATTGACTTAAAGATGATTATCTTATATTTACTCTTTGTGACAGGCTGGAGCTCATAGTTCAGGCGTTTATTTGGCCAAGCAACTCTTTTTTTTGTTACTACTGTAAAGGAGACAGCTCGGGCCCTGGGACGATTTCTGTAGCATTTGTTATGTTATTTGCAACTGGCAAGGTCATAATTCACGACCCTATCAAGAGAAAGTTCTTCAGTTTTAAAAAAAAAAAAAACAAAAAAAAAAAACTCAGCAACTTGATCACTGCTTTATTTGACTTACAATCTATTTTTTTTTTTTCTTTTTATGTACATTTTCAAAAAATGTGTCTAGGCTGTCATATTTCAGCTGTCATTAAGTGAAGGCTTGTAAGGATTTGCGACTCTGATCACAGGTTCTGTTGAGACGTTTTTATTATTTACCCATCAGACATTAACGTGTGGTTCTCTGCATAGTTATGCAGTTAGCAGTGTATCTCATTGAAAAATTGTTAAATAACCTTTTATCGGCAGGGTTATAACAAAAAGCGCGCTCAAAGTTCTTAAGCAACAAAACAAAACTCCCAATAAAATGTATAATCATATCCATTATTATACCTCCTAATTAGAATAAAGACATTAACTTGTGTTTTCCCTGAAATCCTATTTAACAGAAACAAAAAACGTGTAAAGTTAATGTCCTTTTAATGACCAAGCCCTTTGTTATTTGCTTGCTTTCCAGCATGGTGCAAATGCGCAAATAATAACATTCAGTTCGGAGGGAGGGGGCAATATAGCCACGCATAATTGTGAGCAGTGCAATACTGCATTTAATTACACCTGGCCATAAGGCCAGGGTTCCTCAGTGTCCTTGAGCAGCATGCCAGATGTTTAAGTGTTTAAAAAATATTTCTCTGCAACGGACCCTCTAGTTTGACCTCCTGGTGTTGGGTGTCGAGTAAGAGTAATATTTTACTGTTGGGGATTAATGATGTGGCAGCAACAAATGGAGGAATAAATATATTACAATACACTTGTCATTTCAATTGCTTTTGTTCAATGCTGCATTGACCTAGTGACACACAAAGAGGGTGCTACAATCACACAAGACTAAGTTAGAAAAACTCTACAACATTTATTCCACATTCAGCCAGCTGATGGCAGCACTGCACTTCTGTCTTTTATGTTTCCTATTGATATGAAGCAGTTGTGTCATCCAGTTTGTCCACAATGGGTTTCATGTCACTTAGTATAATACATCATTTATGTATGTCACACCTCCCACCATGAGACCTGGGGTCCAGTTCTGTCACATTGCTCAATGATTTATTATGTGAAGGAAATGGGCAATTAAACAGTAATGGTAACTTTTAGTATATTTTGTAATTGAACGCATATGTCTACATTTGATGTTCTTCAGCCTCACCTTCCTTGTCTTCTGTCCAGATGCTGCAGGATTGTGCCAAGGCCCGTAGGGAAGTGGAGCTCCACTGGAGGGCATCACCGTGTGCCAACATTGTGCGCATCATTGATGTCTACGAGAACCTCTATCAGTCCAGGAAATGCCTGCTTATTGTCATGGAGTGGTGAGTGCATACTCTCTGTGATGCATACAATAAAAATACCTATCCTTGTGTAGTGGTGAATGCAATTATCATAAATGAATGCAGCTCATTACCCTTCTGTCAAAAAAACGTTATATCGCATTTTAGCAGATATGTTTGGGTTGGCCGATAGATACTCTATGTGAATGTGGTACATAACATGACACAACCTGGGGGGGCTTCTGACGAAATCACGCTCAAAGTGTAAACGTGAGAATTTGTTGGAGATGAATTAAAGTGAAATAATTTAAGAGCAGAGGCTGGAGGATTTAGCTTTTAATTTTTTTTCCTTTGTTAAATTTAAGTTTATTGTTTGAGCATCTCATCTGTGGTTTTGGTGATTTGCATGTGAAAGGTGACCTAGACATTTTTAATTTCACTAGACTATCGTTTTGATATGTAAAAGGTTAATTAGGATTTCCTGTTAGGGGAGTAAGCAATTGACGATACAATGATAAATGCAGATACAGATTCCACTGTTCTGATTGCATAAAAACTTTTTTTTAAAATCAGATTTTATGCATACATACAGTTTTCCTAAACTTAATTTAAAAAAAAATTGCGATATATCGCCTTGCTTACAGTATCGCAAACATTGAATTTTACCCCTTGTATCATGAAACATATTTTGCCAGATTCTTGCGAATACACAGCCCTAATTTCTTGGCAAAAGTGATGCAAAAGTGATAAGAAGTATATCGCAGTGTTACCGCCCTGGTTTACAAGTGAGATGCCACCGCAGTAACTGCAGCTTGCAACCTGGATTAGTCTATATGATTTCATTGGACCAATGTATTCCAGAAACTTCAATGATTTGCCAGAACTACAGACTTGATTTAAATATTTAATTCGGTACAGACTTGGCTTGCTTTGCAATTATACATGGAATCAATACCCAGCATATCTGTTTAAAATGTACAGTTTTGCAGTTTTCAGACTTTGGAAGGCAGGTACAAGAAAGCCTTGGTTACCCTGAGCAAAGGGGAAGTGATGAGCATTTTGCCTTCTCAGTTGTTCAAAGCACGTTTATCCAGGTGAATTATTGTAAATCTGTAGTCTATGACCTTAGAAGAAAATGACCCGTTTCTTCTAAATGAGCATAGTGTCTTATTTTTTTTTTCTTTCTTTTTCCATCTGAAGCACTTTAAACCACATCAAATTGTCACACGTGAATTCAAGTCTGTGGTTACTCCTGTGCGGTGATAATGGACCCGACTGCCTACATGCAAGAAAAAATGCGGCAGCTTTATTATCTGATGACTAATTTCCTTGAAGATTCTCTACAAATGGCAATAAAGAAAAGTAGTTCTTCTGATGAAACTAAAACATTTCCTTGAATATTACAAACACACACGTGACTTGCAGATCTAGCTATTCAGTTGTGCTTGCCTTCTGATACTGCAGAAATTGAGTCAGTCTGATAACCTATATTCTGCTCTTTAAGTATTCTCCCGAGTTGTGTAAAGAGTCACTGTGTCACTATGTCAAGTCTCCTTGATAATTCAGTAATGGTCCTTCCTTCCGATAGTTATGGGCATTTTATTTCATTTATTGTCAATCCCAAATACACATTTATTATCCTCATTGGAGACTCAAATACTCAACTGCACACCAATTTTTAAATTTTTTTTTAAAGATTAATGTCTGCATTAATGTCCATATTGGGAGCAAAGGACGGCCATTGGAAGTGAAAATATTGAGAGGAGTATTGCACTTAGTGCAGTGCCCGTTTGGGATGTGTTCGTGCCGCTGTTTCTTGGGTTTTGAAGTGAGTCTATGCTCCCGTTTACGGTAGCAATGCTACAGTCTACGCATCAGGAGTGCAAAAGCTACCATGAAAATGTTATGGTCTCGATAAAGTCAAAGCCCCATTAGATGTGTATGTCCAAGGTTTGATGAAGCCTTTGGAAGAAAGTTGAAGTTCAGACTGGCCGACACACACAGAGACGTCTTCTTTCAAAGGGCAGCAAACCGCAACTGTACGGATAAACGGCCAACGTGTTGAACACACAAACGCACACATCCTCATTTCTATCACCAGTAATTTAATGGCGTGGATAGGTGCGCTATTTATTTTTTTTTTATATAAAGAAAACATACAAATACGTCTCATAGTGGGTGTGGCCACGCTGTTGTGTGGATTTTAATGTGCGTCTGTTTGCGCTTTTACGGCTTAGTGCAGGCTTTAATCAAAGACCTGGCGGGCCGGGTTTTTGCAGTTTTCTATAGAACCGCTGAGCCACATAACTTCACACGTGGCACCTCACTCACTCCCTCCTTGCACGCCCATGCACGCACACCTTTGTCATTATAGTATGATGGTTCTCTCCAGCCTTAGCTTTTAACAATAGTCTAAGGAGTGCATAACCCAAACAAACAGTCCTGCAACATATCCTACAAATATGACGTTTCTCATATTCAGTTTTGGTTGAGACTCCCAGAAAGGTTAGAGGCCTCTGTTGTTTCTGTAACATGTTTTGATTGCCCAATCCCTTATACACTGCAGTCCATGTCATTGCACATTCTACTTTTTGAGGAGGACTGCAGACAGCCATGTTCTACCTCTGTCACTCTTCATATTGCCGTGTGCTTTTCTTTCACCTGGAAGCAAAAAAACGTCACCTGGAGGGCTAAACCCCGGATCTGCTACTAGCTGTTTCTATTGTCCACCAGCAGACAAACAGCTTTTTTGTCATATTTTTAGAGCAAAGCAATGTGTAAAAGTGTAATTAATGAATCGCTTTATGATATTTAAATCGTAATGCATCTCCAAATTGTTAAAACAAATAATTTAACAATCTGTTTTGGAAAAAAACAGCTGATGTTGTCTGTCTGTTTTGGGGCTTTTTCTAAAAGGTTATATCTTTAGCGAGCACATTTCATCATTGCTACTGGCGTGGTGTCGCCACACGGTACACGAGATGTGAAAGAAGTTTAACTGAAACTGTAAGGGTGTTACAGGAGCTGCTGTGAATTTGTCAGATGTGCGCACAACTTAAGATGAGTATCTATTCCGCAGAGAATTCACATTTCACCTCTAGACATTTTCAGAAACAGGGTGGGGTCAAGTTCATCTCTACCATTGACCACATGAGAAAAATGTCAGACACTTTTGCGTTTGTGTCGTTTCTCACGTTGCAATTCTCTTGATATCAAAATGCAATGCTGTCCGTTTGTCAATATGCAAAATGCGAATGTGTGTGATTTCATCTTTGAGAAGTTGGAAGTGTGCTGTGGTTTAGCAGGGCTGTCCCACAGCTCTTAAGTCTGCAGGTTCTGTTCTCATTAATACATGCATGCCTGAAGAATCACTTTATGTGGTCACGCATACACACATACTTTGTTTAGATGATGGGACTTGAAACTCGCACTCATACTGAAGAAAAAGATTAAATGAAACTTATCTTTAAATGTATCAAGTTGTATTTTCTCATACTCGTCCTCATGCATATTGAATTCAGATTAACGTAATTTCCAGACTATAAGCCGCTACTTTTTTCCCACACTTTGAACCTCGCGGTTTATACAATGACGCGGCTAATTTATGGATTTTTCCCGCTTTCACAAGCTTCATGTCGTCAAAAAACTGAGCACCGTCACATAATGTGACGTAAATCGAGCGCGCTCAAACTTCCCATTCATTACGGTAATTAACTTTTTACGTCATCTATGCTGTCATCTCTCACACAGCTCTCTCAATCTGCTTTCACATGATCAGCGGTTCACATGCTCTTTGCTGGCCATGCCGTTGTTTTCCAATGGAGAGAGCAGTGCCGCCCGACCAGGCAGAAGCACTACCCTTGGCATTGCGCGTCGCTCGATGTTGCCACAGAGCACTGCACTCAACGTTCAAATTATTTCAACTTTGATCTCGATTGCCGCTGACCTTTCAACGTTCAACCAATGAGATAACAGCTGTATGAAGCGTTACATGCAAGCAAGGGAGGTAAGCATAGAAACAAAACTAACTAGCTGCCTTCACCGCAAGGCTCAGTGCTCTACCTCGCGGTGAGCGCAGAGAACATTGTGATGGCAGCTTTACGCTGTTCTGTCGAGCCAAATGCCTAGAACAAGTACTGAAAGTTACATGTCTTATTTCCTGTGTTAGAAAAACAGATTATAACTATTAATCGTCTTATGTCATCGTTGGAAAATGTGAAACGTTTTGGATGGAAAATTGCGAAATCCAGAAAATGTGATTTTTGTCTTTGTGTCAACTGAATCTAGACCAATATAAACCGTTCAGATAGGTGTGACTTTGATAATAATGGCGTCTTTTGTAGCTCCTGCTATGTAGAGTTTTAAATTGCGAGCAAATTGCTTCTCTTCTAGTTAGTGTGCAAAAGGTATAAACCATACAGTCATACAGTTGGTTCCGTGGTGGTCACCTGCGCTGGTCAACAGTGGTGGTGGTGGTCTCGTGGTCAGGCTTTCAAATAGAACCGGAAGTTTGAGATTTCAATACCAGGCTGCCACCATTGAGCCCCTGAGCAAGGCACTTAACCCCGAGTTGCTCCAGGGGACTGTCTCTGTAGTTGGTTCACTGTAAGTCGCTCTGGATAAGAGCATCTGCTAAATGACCTGTAATGTAATGTAATGTAATGTAATGTAACAGACCACAGATCACCTCTACCAGAAAACCAGTCGGAGGAAGAGTGGAAATAACTAAATCCTCTTTGAAACGACTGGCAGGGGGCTACGTTTCATGCAGCCAGTGCACAATTTGGATAAGTCTTACATCATGACATGCAGTTATTTTGGCCTAAAATTTCAATCATGCATTGGTATCGGTTTGCAAATGTAGCAATATGTTTTTTTTTACCGAGAGCCTTTTTCTGCCTATTTATTTTAGTTCACTATTCAGAAATAATGCTGCTGAAGTCAATTTCCTCTCTGTGTCATTTTCTGTCAATGCAAAACACCACAATACATGTGTCTGGCTGTCCAGGTGTCTGTAGTGCAACCGCACATGATTACTTCTCCTGTAGTCCAGGCATGATTCAATGACTTCTCAATGCAATGGTGTGCTTGTAGACCTATGATTTTAAATGAATATTTTGCACCCAAAATACCCATTTGCATATTAATATAACAACTAAATAATAAATATAACACTTC
>CALSBV010011423.1:8780152-8790435 GCA_943590825.1 Bovichtus diacanthus
TCTATAGATAGATGGATGGATATCTAGATAGATATCTATAGATAGATAGATAGATAGATAGATAATGTTTTGTGGTTTTCATTTTCACTGTTACACTTAATTGACCCTTTGGATATGACTTCCTTTCTAATGATGCAAAACAATAATTGTGTTTGCAGCTAAACAACTGATTAGGACCCTACTTAAGACTGAGCCAACGCAAAGGATGACCATCACAGAGTTCATGAATCATCCGTGGATCAATGTAAGCACAGACTCTGACTGATTGTTTTTCTATTACACTTTCTTACCATCTTTTCAACTCAATTGTGCTGGCAGACATCCCTTCAGTGAAGTAAGATTTGGATGCGTTTCTGTGTGTCTTCCTAAAGCAGTCGATGGAGGTTCCCCAGACCCCACTTCACACCAGCCGGGTGCTCAAGGAGGAGAAGGATGCTTGGGAGGATGTCAAGGTTAGATTGTCTCTCTTTGAATCAGTTTTGCTTGCAACAAATAGAAAAGTCAGCTCTGCCTGTATGGTAGCTACAATAAATCGTTTTTACTTGCCACTCATCATACTCTTAATTTTCTCTTAGTTTGATTGATAAAAAATCCATCCAATTTATATCAGAAAAATACCTCTGATTAGCTTAATAAATTACCTTGTAAGTAAAGGATAAGGATGGTGATGTTTTATCTTTCGTCATCAGCAATTTCTGTGAAGAAGTATCCGAGGATATTGCTTATGCCATAGAAGTTCATAATTTAAAAGAAGTAGCGTCATGCAGCTAGCTTGAAAGCAGTGTGATGTAATGATGTCTTTACAAAAAACGCTGACTGGTTGGACAAAGCAAGTGGCCTGATGAGCTTCTTTTCGTAATTTTTCAGGAGGAAATGACCAGTGCCTTGGCAACAATGAGGGTCGACTACGAGCAAATCAAGATCAAGACCATTGAGGATTCGACCAATCCACTGCTAACGAAACGAAGGAAGAAAGCCAGTAACCCCATGCAGGACCCATAGTCTGCTGCCCACTGAAAGATGCACGCATGCATGCACATACAGACACAGGTTGTAAAAAGGAAGCAATAATTTGTCGACATGTGAGTCGCGTTGCATGGATTTTCTCAGTGTTTTATTTTTCTTGGCAAATTCTAATGTTTTGTAGGAGTGTTTGTTTTTATTACTCTACCATTTTAACAAACCCACCACTCTGCTCTGGCAGAGAGGATGTTGATCTGTGTTTTTACACCAGTGAAGAGATTATGAATTATAGAAAAGGAGAGGAGAGGGAATCGGTGAGATCTCTCTCCTCCTTTCCCAAATATCAGGTTGGGTACTGGGAGGGGCTTGAATGTTGGAATAGGACATCAAGCCTTAGCATTAGCAGTAGTTCTCTTTCACCCCGCAGCCCTCTTTTAGCTCTAGCCCCAAACCTGTGAATGTTAAATCAAATGGCTAAATCCCAAAAAGAAAAGCAAGGGAACGTTTCTTTTATGTCGTACATGCAAAGTAAGCAGATGTATTTTGAACTGACAAGTGGAATGTAAGGACTCTGTCCCTGACGGTTGGAATTAGCTGGAAATAGTCGCCCATTTCTCGGACTTGAAGTGGGAGCGTCTGTCAGGTTCAGTTTGTCTTCGTGAATGTCGAACAGAGGCCTATGCACTCACAACGGCCGTGTGCCATTCTGACAGAGCACCTCACTCGTGGCCCCTCTCTCCTACCTTAGTCTACGCTTGTTTTTCAGGTACATAGTTTATAAGGCAGAGAAGGACGCCACGTTTAAGAACAGAAATTGGCTCGACCTTTCTGCCACATGTAGCTCATAGGAGAGTAGGAGCCAACTGATAGTGTATTTTTTCATGGATTTTATGAACATATTAGCATAGGCCTTATGGAGTGTTGCTGAAGCAGCATATGACTTTTAACCCTTACCTACCATTTGGTTCAGGCTTTTACCGATGTTATGCTTCCCAATTTATGACATTGCCAGATTATTTCAGGTTGACGCTATGCAGATGTGTTTGTCAGCTTGAAGTACTGCTAGGAACTTTTTCTTAGTGTTGATTTCTGTTTGCAAATGTGTTGGAGAGAGCAACAATAGGGAGTGTTTGTGTGTGTTTTATGTAAGCAGTAGCATACCCTTGACGGGATACATGATTCAGACAGACTGGGCACTCTCCGGAGGTCTCTGAAAAGATAACTTAGAGTTTCTGTTGGAAGCACCAGCTTAACATTCGGGAGGCTCAGTGGGACTAATCTGGTGCAATGCCAGTGTTCTCCCACACTTCTCCACACTTCCTGGAGGATTGATGGGAAATAGAAAGTACTTCAGAGCTGCTCCTCGTCCCGGAGCAGAATCTCTGACAATACCACCAGCAAGCTGTCGTCACATTCAGAGTGTGATGGTCGGTTTCTCTTCAGTGTTCTTGTTGACGCAACAGGACGCTTGCAGCTCACTTTTGGGATCATGGGAAATGATTGTGTTAATTTTGTCAGTTTGGTCCACTTCACTTTGTAAAATCACATCCACCATTACCTGTCACATCACACCTACAAATCTCTCACTGTAAAAATGTTCATTGATTGTTTGTGACAAAGTTCCTACTGTTTTTTTTTTTTTTTTTCATCCCTCTGAACACCTTTTTTGTAGTTGAAGCTGTCGTTTTTTTTTTCCCTGTCATGAGTCTGTTTGGCTCTACCTGCCGTACTTTTGTCTGCTTCAGCTTTGGATTAAAAAACACATAAAACACAAACCTGCTCTCTTATCTCCATTTCTGCTTACAGAATAACTTTTGACAGTGTACGATAAAATAATATATACATTAATGATAATGTTCTTTACATAATTCTATTAAAAAAAAAAAAAAGAATTACAGGCCTTCATTAGCACATGGGACTGTATAACATAAAGAATTTTATGGATGACGACCAGAAATTCTTATTTTCTATAATAACAAAAGAGCACCCTGGTAGCTCACCTGGTTTAGCTGGCGACCCATGTACTAAGGATCCTTACAGCAGCGGTCCAGGTTTGAGTCCAACCGTGCTTTGCTGCATGTCATCCCCGCTCCCCCCTCCTTTCCTGTTTCTTCAGCTATACTTTAATTAAAGGCAAAATAAAATGATCTTTAAAAATCAGAAACAACTTATGTAGAAACTCTTAACACTTTAGAATATTTCAAGCTTTTTACATTTCTCTCCTTGATTACATTTTCTCTCCAAAGCAGTCATGTTATTCAAAAAGTTAAATCAAAGATAATACATTTCCTATAATATATCATTTTTTTAATTCTTTATGCAAACACTTGCTTATGATGGCCAACTTGTCTACTTGTTACATGTGTGTTATCTGTTGTGAGTTGTTGGTCCAGTTGTTAATTCATTGAATATTTCTGAAATTTAAATACTTTATGCTTATTTGACCTTCGCCCTAACGTTTGGAATTTTTTTACTTCTCATTCACGTCTCCAGCTATGACTCAGGTTGCCGGGTCTGCTTGGGATTTGTAGCCTTGACACTGAGTGCACAGACTCAACTCATGACAAACGAATCATTCTCGCTAGCAAGAATGATTCAATGTACCCTTTTACGAGGCAAAACAGTCTGGTGGCATTGAGTCAACGCAGACATTTGCCAACACTGGGGTGTTTAGAGCAGCTTCCCGCTAATGCACAAGGTTTTTTCTCTTCAGGTGCGAGGTAGCTGTATGCACGCAGCTTCCAGCTTTGAGTGTGACGAAACCTACAGTCATCTCTTTCTCTCAGGTAAGTGAGAAGGGGTTAAGTGAGGCTTCAGGGGAGTCCCTCATGAGACTAGTCCTGTGGAGGTTCTACCCCCTTAACATACCTACTACAAACTTCAGGACACCCAGCATGCGCTTCGCAGAAGGAGGGAGGTCACCGGTCACCATTTTTATTGTCCGATAGGTGGGAAAAAATGCATAACATAAAATCAGTCAGTAAGTAAAACACATTTTAAACAGCCTATGGCTAAAACTCAGGAAGGTTAGAGGTACATACCGTCTATGTAGCTTCTGAAGTAATCGCAACAGTTTAATGTCCTCAGAGGAAGCCGGATAATGCTTTAATTTATTCACGAATATAAAAACAAAAAAAAAAAATCTAACCTAAATGTGCCAATATGTCATTACTGTGTACATCCTTTTTAAAGGTGAGGGGAAAAAGGAAGGGCGAAGATTTCTCAGCTGAGGTGATGAGACACAGCTCGGAGTTCTTTGAAGTGGCATGCCGTGCTACTTCTCACTCAAACACACATCCTCTCAGGCAAGATGGCGCTCATTGACCTGCCTCAACTGCAATAGTGGGATGACACACATTACCTGTCAGCAAGAAACCCAGAGGTCAAAGTGAACCTTAGTAAGATTTTCAGATACGATCAAATGGAAAGCAGTTTCATTAGTTTTACATGTTCAACAGCAGTTTTTAGCATTTGTGCTGGAAATCCGTTTGGTTTTTACTGTCAAGTACAGGTTGTGGTTACTGTGGTTGCTTTGATTTTTTTTTTTGTCTCTTCTATTGTTTTTTTTTGCTGACTATTTTCAAAACGTGTCTTTTTTTTTTGGAACATTCTTCATTGTCTTCTAAGAAGTTGCAGTGGGAAATAAAGACTAACCTCATTACTCAAAGTAGTGACAATAACCACTTTTTTTTTTCTCTACCACTTATGTCATATGTGTTGTAAGGGTAGATATTAATTGCATATCGTGAGGCATGCAATGATTTATCATGCCATAGTGAATCATCAGTCCATGGCTTATACAATACACTTTTCTTTTTAAGTGTATAGATGAATTTCTTACACTAACGGACTCGGGTCATAATGAAGAGTATGTCACTTCGCACTTAAGCAGCGTCAGCAGAATATTTTGATATCTTTAAAATCTCTATTTTGGAACCAGCTAATCTTGTACTTGACTAATTTGTTGTGCGGACAAAAAAAAAAAACAAACAGCTGCCAGTATGGGCTTCTTGGATAACTTAGGAAACCCTCCTTACTTAAATCTTTCCAATTTCAGATTAGATAACTCTTTATTAGAAATAGAAAGTGACAGTTTTTAGCGGCGACCAGCAGCGCCACAAAGATTTCCCCACCCTGTGGCTTTCACAGTTCTGCGAACTAGCGCTTGTTTCTTTATTTTGTTACGCTTGCCACAAGTATACACATGTGAGTTATTGTAATGGTATTTAGTATTGTAGGGGAAGCTCCAAAGAAAGTCTTAAGAATGATGTGAAGGACCTTACTTTTACATGGTGGATCCATCATTTAGATGTTAAAAGTCAATTAATTATGATCATTCCAACCGGTGATTCTGTATTTTTTAATCAAAGTCCTCACAATGTGGTCTCCATTTTTTTCTCACCTTGCCTCGAAACCATTGCTCTCTGTACAGACACATCCAGTCATTACATAACAGCCAGACTTGATCTTAACATGCACGTTCACAGACGAGGTGATTCAAAACGTAAACACGGGTTTAAAGAGACCGGAATCTTAACACTGCAACATTTAAAGGAGTGACTACTGATTAAATGTGTTCATCCTTAAGGAAACTGATATTAACACTGGTAAAATGAAAACAGTCATGCTCTATTAGACAATTGTGATGAGTGATATCTTTGCATAAGGTACTGTCATTGCTGGAATGATACTATTCAGATCATCCCACGTTCACTAAGCAAATTACTGATGAAATGTTAGTTTCACTGCAGAGGCCTGAGTCAAGTCAGGAATTGTGTGTGACTTTGCAGCCAGAGCAATGCACACGCTATGTTTACATTTTATTACAGTGGAATGTTTTCGTGCCCTTATTGTTTAAAAAAATTAATGTAATTGCTTAGGTATAAATGTATGGTGGTACAACTGATGAATTTAGCCCTGCAGTTACCCCCTCTGGCTCTGTCACTGTGAAGAAGCTGACATAAAAGCAAAACAAATTTCAATGCAGGGCTTCTCTGTTTCTCCCTGTGTTACTTCTGTTTTATGTGTGTCTGTGTGTGAGATTGCTTATGCTTGCATGTGTGAGTGTGCACCGGTGCATGTGCCATGAGGGTGAGGCTTGAGAGTGAGGTCGGCTAGTTAAAGTTACGGAAAGTTAAGATACAGCAGGGCTGCTGCTGGTAATTGACGTATATGGGTCACGTTTGAGGTTAGTGCATCAGCCTGTTGAGTTTACATTCTCGTGGTTCCCCACATATAGCGGCAGTATAGCAGGATGTGATGTTTTCAGTGCTCTACAAGTTACCCATTCCTAATAAATGGAACAATAGCAGCTGTATCATCTTGTGAAATGAAATCAAAAGAGTCAATAGTTATCATCAAGTCATTTATTCAGCTACAACAATACATTATTGGTCATTATAAATACAAAAAATACATATTACATATGATAAATATAAATATCACAGCTTCATAAGTGACAATATTGGTCGTATGTGTAGGACTCAATATGGTCCTAATACAGAAACTTGTCCTCAGGACAAAAACAGAAGTCTCAGAATAGCAAAGACATCGGTTTAGCGACAGCATCTGGCAACACTCTGAAAATAACGGATTTAATTGAATGCAAAAGAGTGCAATAGTCAATGGCTGTCATTTCTTTCTCCTGAGATGAACAAGTTCACATTTTGATTAGGGTCAGCAGGTCATCAAAAGGTGGCCACTCTGTTTCTCTGCCTTTTAGAAGCCAGATATGTCTCAATGTAGTTAAACAGCAGATCCAGCTCACCCATGGCCTTATATGGACCTTTACTCTCCATCTGTGGACAAACACATGGCTTTGTTTATTAAAATGACAGGCATGCACACATGTAAACTGTATATATATATATATATATATAACACTTTAAAAAAAAAAAAAAAAACATTTTCACAAAAGACGAAATGTCAACACTCACCTGAGTATAAGTAGAGTTTAGGTTTTCGATGTCAAACTGTTTCTTGCAGGAGAAATAATGTCTCTATAATTGGAGCAATAGAAAGATGATGTTAGCACAGGGGCTACCGACTTTCATTATTCACTCACGCCCTGATGCCCGCCCACCAGACGCACAGAAGAAGAAACGTTTGTGAGGCGCAGCATAACGACCCTTCTCTTCCCTTTTTGTAGGAATCTCATGATGCACAGTTCTGCACGCTTCTGCAGAATCACTAACTAACGCAATATTGTGATCTGTCCTGTGAGTCACTCTTCCTTTTCTGTCATAGTCAGCCGTTTGCCTCGAGTCAAAGAGCGCTGGGAATATTTTTGAATGTTTTTCTATGATGAAGTCCAAACCAGGAAGATGGTTTTGATGGTTGATGAACTGAGTGACAGTGCATATATTCCTGGAAGGCATGACAGTAGGTAACCTTTCAGTAGCTACGGTGCAATGATTTTAAATGCATTTTTCATTTATATCATCACCTGTGTGTTAGATTTCTAATTTTGGGACTTCATACAAAAAATTCTGCTGCGCACTGAATGCTGTAAAACTGTCGGAGCTTTCGGCAGCTCGCACTCGGTGCGTATGTGCATCTTTATCCTCCTGAAGGTGTAACAACACGTGTGTCGGCTACTCACACATTTGGTGACATCACTCTTGAGCTCGTCGAAGATCATCTGTATGGACTCCATGGGAGGCCTTAAGTCCTTGGTGTCCTCCGTCACTCCGGCCATGGCAGTCGGCAGAACCGTGTTCAGATAAAAACCCAGTATGCTGTTCATGGTGTGGCAAGCAAATGGGGTCTGAAGGAGGGAGGAAAAGTGCCAGCATGGGTAAGTAATGCAGTTGAACTATTCGTTGCGTGCACGAAGCTCGTCTTATCGGTAATTTCAGGCTTTGTGTATTTTCTAAATAGCCTGTACTTGAGAAGCAGCGCATTTTTTTTTTTTTTTTTTTTTTTTTTTTTTTTTTTTACAATAATACATAAACTTTGTGGTGAGTTAATGGAGAAACTTACTTTAAAGGAGTCCTCCACGCTCTGGTCTAGCAGTGATGTGTCCAAGTCATCGTTTGCTTCCTGTTAACAGAAAAGGAATTAAGTGTCAGCAGCTGCAGACAGAGGTGGGAAAGTGCAGCCACACACTGACAAGACCACATGTGCGAAAATCCAAAACATGCTGCAACTGTCAAGGTATTGTCAGAGTGAATGTTGTGCTTTTACTCACATAGAAGTCTCTGATCTGTGAATAGTCTTCTCTGAGCTTCTTTAGCCGGACAGGGAAGCCCTCCACGAAACGACAACACTGGTCGTTGCACATGGGGCTGCACCAGGCAGTGCTGAAGAAAGACCAGAGAAGCAGGACGGACAGGAGGAGAGACTGAGGAGTCATGCTGGAGGACGAGCTGGAGGACGAGCTGAAGGATCTTCTGGAGGCAGAGAAAAGATGAGTGAAGAGTGAAGATGCTGCTGGCTCAGTAGACTAGATGAAGTTTTCTGACTTCTGAGAGACAAAGAGAAAGAATTTATAGCCAAAATTGTGACAGATATCTGAGGGAGGAGACTGACTGGAAGACAAATGGTTAAACATGCTTGATACATGCAGGGGATTTTTTCTTCTGAAACTTACACTACATATTAGCGACTCCTCCCATAAGATAGGCTGATTCTATTGATTGATCTTGTGAACTCTCGAGGAAAAAATCTGATTCAATCATTTTCTTTTTTCATTATTTATGTTTTAAATATTATTATATATGTTTTTTATTTCATTTTATGTAAATTAATATATATATTTATTATTATTATCATTATTATTATATATCCATTTTACTCTTAATATTATTATCATCAGTGTAGTATTACTAGTACAATATATATCCCATATACAGTACAGAACAGTAACATTGCCTTTATAGCACAGATATATAAATCTTTCTGTTAAAATCTGTTTAGAATGAACTCAAATATAAATCACAATATATTATTCCATGCATTCACAATAACAGAGGAAATAGTGCCACTCATATGGAAATGATATTACATTGTGGTTTGAGTTTGATGACGCTGTGGATTCTCTGCATACATAGATAAGACTAATGACACTGAAGAGAGTGACGACCGGTGGCATCACTCATCTTTGGTTTTTGCTATTAGTAGTATGTGACTAATGTCATGGTATGCTTTGTCTTTGCTAAGGTTTGCAAATATGTATATACTTTTATAAAGGAGACATTTCATAGAGAAGTGTTTCGGGACTCTTAGAGGTGTTTTCCTTTCAGGGCTTTTTCTGTTGTACGGAATGCCCATTTATCCACTCGCTGTCTGTCCACTTTGTACATTTATGTTGGGCAACACTGGTCTTTTGGAAAGCGTCGTTGGCCAAATTGTTGCACTTCAGGAAGATTTGACACAGTTCAAGTTCGTTTACTAGATGCTCGTTTCACCCCGAAGGTGTGCTTTTCAAAAAAATAAAAAATAAATGAAGGCCTGATATAGTAGAATCCAGGCAACACAGACAAATGTGGGGAAACAGTTTGAGTTTGTTCTCATAAGGCCCGTAGTATGGAAGTTTCAAAATGCTTAAATTGCCTAAAAAAATCAATTGAAAAAGATATACATGTTAAAAGGACAATTGTTAAGCTTTTCGTGTTTGGCAACTGAGTGAATTGTTTCTTTTAATTTTCACAATTTTCCAGTTTAGCATGACCACTGTGTTTCCAATTCAAAAGAAAAGGCTCCTTCTATGCTGCTCTCTGCTGGATGACAGTAAAATGCAATGCACCTCTTCACTTAGTTTTTTTGTGTTGTGATTTGATTTTAAAGGCACAATGAAAAAACAATTAATTTATTAAAGACAAAAAGCAATATATTGTCCTTTAAACAAAAATCATTTAATTTGAATTTTGTGGCCGGCCATAGTGAGGCCTAATTTAGCTAGGAACTCTGACTTGCAATGAGCAATTCACTTCACATTAAAAGGAAGCAAACTAGAAAACAACTAAATCCCTCAGATTCAATAAGTTACACCTGGCAGTCAATACAAAGGCAGAGACGAGGTCTTCCCTCAACAACGCAAAAATATATTCTAAATATACTTGAATTTCTAATTTTTCCTTTATTTAACCAGGTAAAGTTTCATAAAGACTCAAATTTCTTGTCTCATCTCTATTTACCGTTTATATTTTGTGTGTGTGTGTGTGTGTGTGTGTGTGTGTGTGTGTGTGTGTGTGTGTGTGTGTGTGTGTGTGTGTGTGTGTGTGTGTGTGTGTGTGTGTGTGTGTGTGTGTGTGTGTGTGTGTGTGTGTGTGAGAGAGATAGAGAACATGCATGTCTGCTCTCTGCCTTTTGCTGTGTGA
>CALSBV010011423.1:8790535-8846215 GCA_943590825.1 Bovichtus diacanthus
GAGAGATAGAGAACATGCATGTCTGCTCTCTGCCTTTTGCTGTGTGATTTCATGACTTTGTGTGGTTTGCAGTTGCAGTTGCGATGCTTCTGCCCAATCTTCAGTTGTGGCATTATTTATGTGCATCTGAGAGCGATTTTGAGTCTGCTCTTAAGTCATATTTGGTCACAAACTCATGTTTTGCTTTTAGTCAGGGCGCTTCTTCCCTGCACACAACTCATAATTAAACCCAGCATACCTGATAAATCCAGAGCAACTGCTGATAAAAAACAATCTTTAGATTTGCATTTCTTTCTTGTTTTACCATTACCAGGTAAAAAAAAAATAGTAAACTGACAAATGAACCATTAAAGACCCACATAGACCCATTTTTGTCTTTTTTAGAGGGGGACAGGGGATCTTTAGGGGGAGCAGGTCAACAGTATATCCCACATAGTGAAGGCTGGAAACGTGAAGATTAATTTGAGACGCAGCTCAGCACTGTGTCAAGTTTTTCTATTCATAAATCTGTTATAAACATTGTGTTTTGGTTAGGCGCCTATTCAAATTTGAAAGAGTGTAAAAGTGCTTAGAACATTATGATCGAAGTATATGATGGCCATCCCCGTGCTATATATTATGTCTCATTGTTGCAGCAATTTTTGGGTTGATACCATTTGTTACACAGATTTGGTGCTAAATATATTCTTTTACACCATTTTTAGTATAGGCAAAAAAAAACAACATTTATGCTGCATGCATGTATGTAAAGGGGAGACTCGTAGGTACCTATAGAGCCCATTTCTATTCAGATATCTTGAGGTGAGAGGTGAAGGGACCCCTATGGATACGGCCATGCCTGTCTTTCACTCGCTGGAAATGGGCCTAGCTTCTGAGAGTTATGTAGCCACCTTCCCAACGACGATGACATTGGTTGTTGACAATGGATTCCTTAAGTTCTTCTAGTTTCCGATGATAGCAGTATATTCACTCTAACTGAGCCCGCTGCGGCCCCTTAAAGACAGCACAGTTGGCTGGGGCCGCTGGCGATCAAAGTATGAGACTCAAGTGGATGTGCGATTCGTTCTCTCTATGTATTATTTTCTGATGTGTGGCAATGTTACTGAAACCACTTTTAACACATTTGTAGCTCATACTCCTGTGTGTTACAAAATGTGCTGATCCATTGGAGGCTTCATATCAACAAGTTAATGTTCATCGTGCACTCCAACCAGAGGTAAGGAGTCAGCGATATTTCTTGCACTGCTTACTCTGTTCAAACTGTTCCCTTCAGTCAGCGCTGGCTCCCGTTTAGACTGCCTCCTCGAAACGGGGCTGCAGTTGAATCAGTCATATCTTATCTTGCATGTATCACTTTGTGCATCGCTGAGCATCAGTCAGCAGATCATCGTCTGCTCTAGAGATGATCTGGTCTTGCCCCCTTACTTCCTTAACTTGGTTTCTGATGTCGTCAATAACCTGTGATCTGAATCTGCAGTCAGTAATTACTGCAGCACATTACCTGAAACCTGAATTCTGGTATCATATGCAGTTGACTCAGCACCCTGTGGGAATATGAATCACAGTCGAACGCCAGATTACATTGAATTTAAATATAAAATGTCATTTTTTTTAAATGCTGGCAGCAGTTTGCATGACCATCTTGACTGCGATTCTTTGCGCTTTGCAGACCCAATGAGCTCCACGATGTACCATAGTTGTGTTTTTACTTTTCATTCATCTTATGCGTCACATTTTCTTTTATTTCTGTGTGCATATTGGGTGCCTGCAGTGTACTTGCGCCTTTAGAGGAAATCTATCTGTTTTTACAAATAGATTCACCACATTGCTCTTTCACTTTGACACCGGTCGACTTTGTGTGTGTGTGTGTGTGTGTGTGTGTGTGTGTGTGTGTGTGTGTGTGTGTGTGTGTGTGTGTGTGTGTCTGTGTGTGTGTGTGTGTGTCTGTGTGTGTGTGTCTGTGTGTGTGTGTCTGTGTGTGTGTGTGTGTGTGTGTGTCATTGAATCCTTCACAAGTCTGTTTTTGTTATTGTTTATGTCAAGCAGATATTGTAATGCGAACATAATAATAGTAGCAAGTTTGCTATAGTGTTTTACAGTTGTCTCAATAAGGCTACAAAGAAAAGAGGAAACTATGAGAAATGCATATGAGATGAACAAAGTGACAGCCTCCAGTCCAATCACTCACAAATTCACATTCATTAATGTATGTTTTATGACATTATGACATTATTCATTATGAGGATTGTGCAGAATGGAAAAGTCAACTTGGAGTTTCATCTGCATTTCCTGTGAGTGACCCCCTGGATTTCAGATTAATTCTTTACTCATTTAGACTTCCTCTCGGTTCACCCGTCATGGCGAATGTGGGCTGCTGCCTGGTTGGTGTATCACCTACTTGAGCGTCTTAAAATAAAGCATGCATATGTGAACTTAAATCTCTACTGAAAAAGATAACTTCAGACTTCCTCAGAAACCTTATCATTTCCACAGAGCTGAGCAAGCAGCATTAGATGAATGTATTTCTGTAACCTAAAACTGAAGTAGCCATGTGCTGATGCTGAGCAAGCATCTTCTAGGGAGGAGATGAAACTTTGAAATTCCCACTGTACACAATGTTCAGTTTGACCTGGACGTTCTCAGCAGCGCGAGATTAAATCATCTTAATCTTTCCGATTCCATCAGCAATTGATATGCTCCATTATGATGCTTCCAAAAGTATGACACCTAATTCTCCATATTTGTGCGGGCTATAGGGTGGAAGTGCGTAAGCACATGCGTGCTCATGGCTATTTGCATCTGTACCTGAGATGGTGTTAACCGCACTTATGTAAGCACTGCTCCTTGTGATGGCTCATATTTTCCCATGGTGTTCAAACATCTGAGTGCTGAATTAGTGAAAGTAAAAAAATAGCACCGTTTCGCAATGCAATTTGAATGATGAATCACAGTTTCGTTAATTTTTTTTTTATGCGTGCATTTGGGGCATTACATTACCCAAGGCTTTTAATACTGTTGATTATAACATATAGCGTCTGGTACAGTTCAAACTGTTGCTGCTGATGGTTTCAAATCAAGTCCCCAGATGGCTGTTAAAGATGTCCCACAAGGATCAATCTGCAACATATTTAAGATCAACTCATATCAACTTTGGACCGAGGAAGACAGGTGTTCTTTACTATTCACCTCACTGCTGGAAAACAATCTAAAGTTAGAGACACTTGTTCCTCTAAAGGACTTTAAAGTTCTTCTTGCTAATATTTTTCATATTTGTGACCGTTTTAATTAGTGTGTGTGTGACTGAATTGTCTTGTTGTAATGTTACACTATATGTTTTTCTCCAGGCTGTCTTGTATATAGAGCCTAACAAACAAAAAAAAATAATTAAATAAACTTATATAACTTATATATTCAATAATTAAATACAATACTATGTTGTGTTGATAAATGAATAACAAATATGACTATAAATCAGTCAATACATATTTCATAAAAAATAAGTGGCACTGTAATGGTTATAATAAATGTTCAATTCATTTACTGCAGCCACTTTTCTGAGTTTCTGTCTGATCATGTGTCTGTCATATATATAGTACTGTAGTATCTGAGCCAGCATTAAAGTCATATTAGAATATGATTGAATTTACTAGATTACAAAATACTATATAAAAAAATAGCAACATATTATTGGATGAAGTATGGCTTTTTCTCAACTTATTAATGACCTCCAGACAACAGCTTTCTTGGAAAACAGATTTAAAGAACTAAATATTCATATAATAAGTTGTAGGACACTTTGAACCAAAAATAAAATGTGATAGATGTGGTAGCTGTGTTTGTGCAAGTCATTCAAGATATTATTAAGTGACACCTGATGTAATTGACAAAATAAAATATTCCAAACAAAATATTTGTGAATTAGACATCAAACGTCCAAAAATGCTTAAAACCAACTAGATCATCATTACAAAAGTGCAATAAATTGCTCCTTGGGTTTACTCGTTAGCGCCCTCTGCAGTCCACTATGAGGATGTTTATGTACACAATATATACATTACATGTTGAAGGTCTGTGTTTCTCTCCACAGGGACAGTGCTGCACAGAGCGGAGTACATTTATCAATGCAGCATAATCTCTCTTTTTTTTTATTATCAAAGCACATATTATAGTTAAATAACAAAAATATTATTTGGTGTTGGACCCCCCCAACACATGTCTCTGGGGGACTTTAGTGACCCTCAATGTCTGGGACTTAAAGGCAGTCGTCCATTTTGCTCAGTTGGTAATCCATGCTTGACGTATGTTTCTCCTGATGCTGACAGAAGCGACGTAGTTGCTGAACCCGCTCTCAGCGTAGAAATGAAACAGAAAACAGCACGTCTGACCGTCCTGAAAGAGACACATATTAACTTCATTTGAGTGAGTTTACAGCAGCTAAAACACACCAGAATTTATAAGATGAATTTAATATTCTGTACTAACATAATTTATAAGGTGAGCACATGTTGAGCCACAATGTTTAACTTTTCCCTGTTAATTTTACATAAAAAAATGGTGGGCTTGAATACTGTTTTCACACTCCCTGTAAGTAGAGTAGAGTTTAGGTTTTTATTGTCAAACTGTTTCTTTCAGGAAAAGTAATTTGTTTGTAAGAGGAACAACAGAAAGATGATGTTACAACATGGTCGTCCTTCCGTCTGTCCGTCCTCCATGCATCCGTCTGCCTGTCTGTCTGTCTGTCCGTCCGTCCGTCCGTCCGTCTATTTATCTATCTTATTGATCACCATAGATCAGTCTTTCTCAAAGAGTGTCCACTCACGGACCGTCCGTGAGTGACGCCTAGTGGTCCGTGAGTATATTGGTAAAATGTCACATTTTTCAGTCACAAGTTTCAAGTGTTTCTCAAACTGTTTAAAAATGACTAGTATAGAGTGTAGCATAGATGTATTGCAAAAATGTATTTAAAAAAATAGTTGCATGTGAAAAAATACAAATTTTTTTTAGGACAAAAGCTTGGATGTCAAAATACTTAATGTTCATGGGAAAAAAAATTATTTAAAAAAGCTTGGAAGTGGAAAAAAACAAAATTTCCTTGAAAAAAGCTTGAATGTCAAAAAATACTTAATTTTCATGAAAAAAGCTTGGATGTGAAAGAAACCTTCATTTTCATGAAAAATGCTTGAAAGTCAAAAAAAAAACTTAATTTTCTTGAAAAAAGCTTGGATGTCAAAATACTTAATTTTCAAGGAAAAAGCTTTGATGTGAAAAAAACTTAATTTTCATGGAAAAAAATTTATTTAATAAAAAAACTTAAATTTCATGAAAAAACCTTGAATGTGAAAAAAAACCCTTATTTTTCATGAAAAAAGCTTGGATGTCAAAATACTTAATTTTCATGTAAAAAAAAAAAAAAATTTAAAAAAAACCCCTTAATTTCCATGAAAAAACTTGGAAGTGAAAAAAACCTTAATTTTCTTGAAAAAAGCTTGGATATGTGAAAAAAAGTAAGTTCGCTCACTCTGTTCACTCGGACATAAACTCAGTAATAAATGTAGTTATGTTTCATATGATGTGTAAAATCAGCATTTACCGTTTAGATCGCATATGAATGAAATGCTTGTAGGATCCGTATTGTATTTGTGTTGTTGATTTAATGTGTGAACGAGCGATGTAGAGAAGGTCACATAAACTCATATTAGCCTGTAATGTGTAATATACTGTTGGTAAGCAGGTCTATTGTTTTTGGATATGTGGAGAGTTAGGTGGTCCGTGAGTGTTTTTTTATTGGTTAAGTGGTCCTTGGTCTGAAAAGGTGTGAGAACCGCTGCCATAGATAGACATCAAGCAAACATCACATCTTTGTGTTGAAAGAAAACAAAAGTCAGTTGTTAAGAGTATTTTTTTATTGAAGTTTAAATAAAACATTGTTAAAAAAAAAAAGTTGCAATTAAACGATTTCTTTAGTCTGCATGATAACCTTGCAGTACAGTAGAAGCACATATACAATACCATAACAACTTTATTTTCTTTGATAAATATATATTATTAGACATTAATGTCATGTTAATCATAAATATTGTATAAAAAAACAGTCCACATCTTAGTGAATTAAATACACATTAAGTTAATTCAAGTACAAAATAGAGAAATGTACAATGGCTACAGAAGTGAAGTTTATAAACCTTCACTTGGCTTGCAAGTAATGTCAGGTCAGGAGTTAAATCTTGGATTTGAGCTTTGGGATTCATCCGCCGTGGTCACTTTGGGATTTCAGAGTTGATTTTGCTGACTTTCTGTCTGATCATGTCTGTGTTTTCAGTTCCAGTCCCTCCAGCCACTCCAGCACAGTGTCCAGTTCTGCCACAGCCTTCTGTGCCGCCTGGTTTATTTCTAGCTGCTCAATGGAAAAAAATGGAGAAAGGACAGAGAGAGAACAGTGGATTTAATAATGAGCATAACTATAAAGAAATCATTTTGTGTTTGCTTTGTCCTCTTGACAGTGAGGTGAGCTGGAGTGCTTGGGAGGAGACGGGTCTTTCAAGCATAGGCATATAATATTTTCCATTAACCTATTAGTTAGTTAGAAGTTAGTAAGTGATACCGGATGTATTTAAGATAATAAATATTCCATATTGAATATTTGTGACACAAAAATCACAAGCCTTTGGAGGCTTGATGCCCAAACAGTTTGTTTTTAGGATCTAACATGACTGCCATTACAATAAAGGTATTTTAATTGTTTAAAAAGAGAGTGCCTTGACGTTTTATGAAGAGTTTTGTACCTACATGTATCCTTATCCAAAGAGCACCTCAAATAAATTATTATTATTTTTTTTTATATAATAGTTGTGAATTGTTGCGACACCAACAGTACCCCTTCACTACTGAAAAGCAACTAAAATATCATAAATAAATAAAAAGCCAATTAAATGAAACCCTCCAGAGTCCAGTATGTACATGTCTATGTACAGTCAGTTGTACACTACATACCTTGATAAACTCAGCATGCACGGAGTCAATCTTTCTCTGCGTGTCCTCTCCACATTGGCAGTGCTGCACAGAACAAAGCACAACAATTATTATTGCTGTTTTTAAATCAACCCACTTTCACCCAAATGTTATCATCGAACAGCTACGTTATTGAAGAGCTAACTTACACATTTCTGCATATCTCTTCTGATGCTGACAAAAGAGTTGGCCAGAGCGCTGGAGCAGCGCTGCTGCTGCGGCTGAGAGGAGGCGTAGTTGCTGAACACCCTCTCCACGTAGAAGCGCAGCACAAGACGCAGGAAGCAGCACTTCTGACCGTCCTGATAGAGACACACACAGGTCAGAATACAGCAGCAGTCACACACTCGTGTACTGCCTCTAAAGACGCTTTCACTCTATGGCTTGGCCCAGAGAAATATTCAAAATCTGAAACAGGAAATTAGAATAGAAAGAACACCAGCATGGTTGCAAAAAAAAAAACAAACAACTAAAAACTTTTCTCACCTGAACATGCTTAACCATCGATTTGTCCAGAAGTTTCACTCCGATCTCACTGTCTCCTTCTATCTGTAAGGCAAAGACCACAGACAACAGGTGAGAATCTGTCTCCACTTAAAGGTGCCATCAACAATAAGTTCTGATAAGTTTGTGTGGTCAAGTGAGAGCCAGCTGCATTTGTTGATTTCTATTATTCATCTGTGGTTTTGAGTGCGCGCGTGCATTGCACTTACCGCATGTGCTCGTATGTCGGTGTAGTATTTGCGCAGCTCGTGTGTGTGAACACTGACAGAGCAGCTGACCAGGTTCAGGGTTCGGCTCTCCACAAGTTCACTCAGACAGCTGAGCAAGAGGAGCAGGCAGAGAGAGCGGCCGAGCAGCATCTTCATCATTGTGGTCGTCTGGTGGGAGATCTAACAGAAACATTTTGTGAGTTCAAATATAAATTACTGAGAAGTGTATGTAGGTAAGGATTGTCTAAGGGTTATTGATTATTCGGATACACATATTTTCGATCAATTAAGCCTATAAAAAGTCAAAAAATTGTTAATTTTATTATTTTTTTTAAATCACAATTTTCTTAGAGCCCAATGTGACGTCTTCATAAGTCTTGTTTTGTATTGTTCTGATGCTCAATTAAAAACATTTAGAAAAGAGAAAACTCGCAAATCCAAAATATTCAGAAGATGCCACCAGAAAATGACACGCAAATAACCGATTAATAAAACTGTTTTGTTTTTTGTTGATTAGCTCATATTTGAGCACTATAGTAAGGCATCCATGTAACCATTCAGTATACATTTAAAGCATATTATATATAAATATATAATAATATATATAATATCATAATAATATTGTTATTCCTCTGTCTTTAGACTCACCTGTGTTTCTCAGAGGAAGAGTTCTGGGAGTGATGTGCCTCTGTGACTCCATCCTGTCTCCTCTTATAGTGGAGTGAGGGGGATTTTTTAGCAGGTAGAGTACAGCTGTCACAGACACATACACATACACACTCACGTACACGCGCACAAATTGGTTTACAGGAGGAGGAAGTGTGTTGCAATTAAAGGAACTGGTGTCTCAATAACTGATTGGAAGAAAGGGAAAAGGAAATATTTCCTCCTCCCCGATGTGTGGTCATTATAGAAAAACACCTATCAGTGATGCAATTATTGAATGAGCCATCCATTAGATTCTCAGTGTCGTCATTCCTCTGCAGCGTTATTTTATTCAGCTGTGGTTAAAAAAAAAAAAAGAAGTTTTTTAAAAGTACTCACTGCATCATTTGGCTAATGATCTCTAAAATGTGTGGCTCTATTGTTTTAGGGTGAATTCTGGGTGTGCTTTGCACTAATAAGCATTGTATGCTCAGCTACTGGAATAATACGTCCTTCAGCACAGTGTAAGACATACCCCTACTCGTTGTCCTTGAGGAGCCCTGTCACAGCAGTGACTTCACTCCTGTCAGACAAGCCCTGATCGGAAACACCTACCGGACCTGCTTACCTGGCTTAGTTAACTTTTGATGACTGCTAAAAAATCACTTGGTAATGGAAAGAATCATGTGTAAGGTAAAGCCCAGTTCATGACAGGAATAACCTGTGTTCTGGGAATATATATATATATATAAATATAATAGCAAGTGAAGTGAAAAAAAATCCCGTTTACATACTAGGAGGTGCATGTCAGTGTAAAGTTTGAAGTATAAATAGTTGTCAGCTCTTCCCAGCTCAGGAATGCTTAGTGCTTGTTTCTATCCACTAGAGGTCGTCACAAAGCTTCCTGAACATGGAAACACTTCAAATGATCCAAGTCACAAGTCTCTGGTTCTGTGGGGAAAATATCGCCTACTGGTCTGAGATATTTCTGCTCATATGATACGCTTTTGCAACTTCTATACAAAGTATACATTACATACATTGCATTTGTCTGAGATGGAGTCACAGTAGCTTTTACACAGTCCACATTGTTTACTGTCTCAAAAGTAACAGAAACATCCTTTAACTCAGCTGTGGACAAAGTAACAGCAACACCTTACAGGACAGCACAAGAATCCTGCAAGGTATATTGTGACAGCAACACAAATCAAGATTTAAAAAGAGCATTATGTATGCCATCTCTGTACATCTCTGCTTTATTAGAGGTTTGACGACCACCGTTTTTATATGTGAGATTTATATTTCTGACATTTCCTCACTGTCACGGCAAAGGAGCTGGCATCGTTATATAAAGTATATAAATATACATAAATATGAATATATACATTTCACACAAATCAAAGGTCAATTTTGTTTTAAAACACGTGGAGTTATTGAACAAACAAATGTTGTGTTAATACAACTTATTCCATTTACCGTAATTTCTGGACTATTCAGCGCATCTGAATATAAGCCGCACCCACTGAATTTTAAAAAAATCTGTATTTTGTACATAAATAAGCCGCACATGTCTATAAGCCGCAGGTGTCTACCGGTACATTGAAACAAATGAACTTTACACAGGCTTTAACGAAACACGGCTTGGAACAAAAATAAATAGGCCTTTAAACGCCTTCAACTTGAAAGCTGCATCATATGCCTTTCTCCGTGTCTTTGCCATGATGAGGGTGACAACATGACCGTAATCAGAATCGTGACCATTCATAATGTCCGCTGTTTAAAATGTCCGCTGTTCATAATGTCCGCTGTTCATAATGTCCGCTGCTGAAGACATTCCAAGAACTAATAATGCAATTGAAGGTTGGCATAATGTTTTTAAAGGTTCATTTGGTACACTGAATGAAACACCGAGAGATTTCGTAAAAAAGTTAATTACCGTAATGAATGGGAAGTTTCAGCGCGCTCGATTTACGTCACATTATGTGACGGTGCTCAGTTTTTTGGCGACATGAAGCTTGTGAAAGCGGGAAAAATCCATAAATTAGTCGCGTCATTGTATAAACCGCGAGGTTCATAGTGTGGGAAAAAAGTAGCAGCTTATAGTCCGGAAATTACGGTAGTGTTTCTCACCAACACACATTGTGCGTATCCTTAAATGCATTAATTTCATCATGAAACTGAGACGATTTTTTTTTTATATTTCCAAATTGTGATGATGGATTGTGTTTAAATCCATGTTTACTGGCTAGTAAAAAAAACATGTAGTGGTCAAAAACTCCACGGGAAAAAAAAATCCCACTCTCAATTTTTGCATACTTAATTTCACCAAAAAGGACAAAAAGTTGTATTTGGTGTCCACTGATGCAGAGTTATGAGTGGAGCACAGTGGTGGAAGACGTATTGTACTTTAGTAAAGGTAGCGAGACTACAGTGAAAAAATACAAGTAAGTTACAAGTAAAAGTCCTGCATTCAAAATCCTACTTAAAAGTAAAAATACACAAGTCTTAGCATCAAAATATAATTAAAGTATCAAAAGTAAAAGTACTCAGTATGCAGAATGGCCCATTTTAGATGAGTATATAACTGGGTTATAATTACTGATGTAATAATAAGTACATCATTGGTAAAATTGGGGCTAATTTTAATAACTTTATACACAGCGGGATATAGCTTAATCTTTCATATATACGTTGATTTACATTTCGTATTAATAATCTGAAACAGCAAATGAACTAAGGCTCCAAAGTGGAAGTAGAAACCAGTATGAAATGATATTCAAGTAGAGTACAAGTACCTCAAAATTGTACTTCAGTGCAGTACTTGAGTAAATGTACTTAGTTAGGTCCCTCCACTGGTAGAGCACATACTGGCAGGGAGGGCGGTGAGAAAATGTCAAAAATCAGACATGATCAAAGAAAAAAGTTTTATTTTCCATTATTTGTACAAAGCTTCTTTATACAGAAGAATAATATACAGAAGACTAAGAATAAAAAGAATAAAATGTCATTTTTACATGGAGTACCTTGAAAATCACAGGCACATTTGAGACAGTTTCAACTACATGGTAGTTATGTTTTAATCTGGTTTTTCTGATATCCACTGCAGAGCTATTTGTTGTCCTTGTTGGCAGCTCCACTCCGGTCACATCTGCTAGTGAACTTAACTACCTTCCATATGTGTAGCATGTCTGTCAATGTACCTGCATTTTCAGGCTTTACTCATTCTAGGTTTTTTTTGCATTGTATTTCTATAAACAAAACATGACTGATAAAATGTAACGTCTGGCAACACTGAAAGTTGAACCATCAAAGCTTTGCAGTTTTTTTTCATTTATTCGTCCCACTTTCAATCACGCAGTTCCACAGTATGTATGGTTGGATATACCTCGTCTTTGCTCATGTCACTGCTCATGCTTTGCCTTTATTTCTGTTTGCACACAGTTACTCAGCGTGCGTGTGTGCTGTATGTGTGTGGTTGGTGTTCGTGTGCATTAGGCCTTTAGGCACAGTTCTGCTAAATGACAATAGCGTGGAGGTGTTTGAAGCACATGATGACATCCAGAGGGATGGGGGGGCTCAGGTGATTTCCGTCCAAACGCAGGTACCTGACGCAACAGAACAGGTGTTTAACATGCCATCACAGTTACAAATGCTTCTTAAAACGCATTAGTCCCAGACGTAATTTTTTTGTTCCGATCTACTTCCTTTAAAAGGGTGCCACTGGTAAAGTTTGTATTGTTGAGTGCCGAGTTGTGACAAGTTATGACCTACCTTAGTCGGGACACCTTGCTGACATCGCTCATGTCGGCCTGTAGGCTATATGGACAGATCTGGGTGCCATTGATGTCTGCCGGGAAAACACACAGTCAGGAATTTCAGATCCTCAAATGCCTGTTTGCCTTAAAACTAGCAAAAATTTTCAAAAAATTCTGCTGGCTGAAAATAATTATTTTAATTGTCTATATAATACTAATCTTGACAAGTTATTGAGCACTTTTTAAAAACAGTGTCCAAAGCGCTTTAAAACAAGAGACACAAAAACAACATACAATAAATACATAAATAAAAAACATAAATCATTTAAGTAAACAAATTATGTCTTACATAATAACACTAATAAAACAAATGAGGATAAATGATCTAAAGACAAGACAGCAAGGAGAAATGAGTAAAGGCAATTATTAAGGAAACGCCTCACATTAAAATTACCTTCTGAAGGATGATTTAAAACCTGTTATTGACGCTGCAAGCCTGCAGAAAAAACTTGTTTAGCTTTACAGATACTATTAAAGGAGCTGCCTGGGAAGTAGTTCATTGGGTGTAATAGGAAAGTCAATTTGAACCCGTCTGTGCCAAGATGTAAAAGTGTCAGAATCAGAGACATCTTCATGGATTCAATCTTCAAGGGTAAACTTTATTTACTCCTCAGATTATTTGACCTTTGTCACTATGCTTGTTTTTTTGGAATTACGTGTATTTCAGGTGTCTTTAGTCTGACTCAATCTGTAGAAGTATACAACAGTGTAGCAGCTCATGATCGTCATAAATTCATCATGTTTCAACTGACTTTCAACTGACTCAACTCCAGTTAGAGCTAAATTTACAAATAGAATACATTCATCAGGATTAGGCAAATACAGAAGGTTAAAACTGCATTATACTATTTTGGCCACTGGGGGCTGAACGACAATTTTTTTTTTTACAGAAACATAGTATTATCACCGTATAAAGTTTTATGGCTGCCGTGTAAGCGAACACTTATTTACAGATGTATCAGGCATCGTGTGACACTACGGAGTACGGAGTCATGTTTCTGTACTACTGTGTCTTTAGTTTGCTGGATGTTCAACTTCATCGTTTATAGTTTATCGGTCTTGGGTGTTGGACATATAGTGTGCAGTGGGTTTTTAAAAGCTTTTCTTGGTTGACAGGGTAATTTATAACTAAACCAAACATCACACTTGCTGAACTAAAAGCTTGTAAGAGCTTGGGTAATAACCCTCTGTGGGTTCATCCCACTGAGTGACTTGTTTCACATTACACGTAGGCCTATTGATTGGTGTAGTGAAGTGATTTCAGATTAGGGTTAAATTAGATTAGGCCACAATAGTTAATGAGGTTTATGGCTCAAGTCAACTGACTATCAACAATTCCAGATGTTTGCTTATAGTTTTGCTGTAGTTACTCAGAGCTTGATATGTCCTTCATAGTGGTTGTCGTCGATGTTTGCCAGAAAGATCTTGTCGATAGTCAGCACACTCGTTGGAGCGAGATCCGAGCCAAACTCAAAATCAAAATGATACTTGAAGCCCCCTCAAAGTTGTTTTCACTTCATCTACCTGATTAGGCTTTTTCTCAGTTGTAGGTATGTAAACTGTGCTTGATTGACACCTCCCACACTCCTGTCAGCTTTGTTTCACCTGTTAGGGCATCACAACTTTTATCATTGTATTTAATACATGTGGTTTGGTGACCAGAGGTCTAGTTAGAGTGAATAACAAACAAATATGTGGAGCTGTGCAGGGACTTAAATATATGAAATACATTTGAAAAGCAAATATTAAAGCCACATGATTTGTTTTGCCCACTTGGGGGCAGCCGAGCAAGCTGTAAACATTAGATTGACATATTATCGCCTTCGTGTTATTGCAAAACGTTCACCAGTTTTCACCGAAAACTGCTAATTAGATTTAGCCACATTTTTGATCATATTTATGCTTCATAGCTTTCAGGTGACAACAACTCAAATGGCTTTAGTCCAGTTTTAGTCGACAAAAAGTCATTACATTTTATTCCTTTTTTAGTCATTGATTTTAGTCAAAATGTTTTCTGTCTTAATTTTGTCAGTTATTTGTTTATTTGTCTTCTTCCTGTGTCAGATGTCCTTAGTGATCACATTATATTGAACATATCAGTCAATCTAGTCTAGTTTTGTCACAGTTAGTGTTGTGGGTGCCGTCTTGTCATCGGCTAATGCCCTTGAAATCCTGATGAGAGCAGGGTGTGGGCTGTAAAACCAAAACAATAAGCTGAAATACTCTAAAATGCTGCGTCGAGCTCAGGGAGATAATTCCATTTGGCCTTGTCACTATGAGCTTTTTGCATTGCACGTCAGTAGTCATTTGATCCATTGTATATATTTGTATATACATAAAAATATTGACTATTGCAGCTTTAAGTACACTAAATGTCTTGTAAAGAGTGTTTATGCCACGTATTATCTAATCGTCAGTATTACATAGATACATTTCTGCTGCCTCTCACAAATCCCTGAGGTGGTGCAGATTGCTGCTGAGATAACTTACTCTCGATGGTGTTGTGGTTGAGGTGCAGCTGCTCCAGGTGACCATTGAAGAGAGGGACAGAAGCGAGCTGGTTGTGCGCCAGTTGCAGGTCCAGCAGGGAGGTTATGTTGAACACAGACTTGGGAAGTCCTTTATCACTCAGCTGGTTGTAGTTCAGCCTCACGAACGCCAGGTGGGTGAAGCCTCGGAAGTAGTCTCTGAACAATGGTAACAGAAGAACCAATATAAAATGTCACATCCAACCGGCGTTTATTAATGCATGCAGTGTGTGTATACATGTGTGTTCGTGTGACATTGTGTGCACTGTATACTTGCTTTGGGACGTCATCTATATGGTTCTTGTCCAGGAAAAGCTGTATGAGGCGATTAGGTACGCCAGCAGGCATCTTTTTCAGGATGTTGTGAGCCAGATTGAGCTGCATGAGGCTCTTCAGGTCCTTAAATGTGTTCGTTCCTATGTCAGTGTCACTCAGCTGAAAGAGAAGTCATTCACGTTTGCTCTAGAAAGTGACCCTGTTCATACCTAAACAGCACAGTGCAATAAGATGCTGAAAAAGATGCTTTTAATCTAAGGTTTACCTGGTTGTGGTACAGGTCGAGCAGAGTCAGGTTTACCATCTTGTTGAAGGCACCGCTAGGGATCTTAGAAATACGATTCCTACCGAGGCGGAGCTGTTCGAGGCTTGCTGGGAGACCAGCGGGGACCTCCTTCAGGTTATTACGCTGTACATAGAGGTACAGCAGTGCTGGGATCTTCTCAAACACCTGCACAAAAGATAGATGCAGAGAACACATTTTTAAACGGTTTGACATCATTTTCAAATTGTGAAAATGTTAACTGAGGAAACTTTCTGACCTTTTTGTCAATTCGATGAATGCGGTTATTCTCCAAGTTGACCCAGCGGATATCCGTGGCGTTGAGGAAAGACTCTGCCGTCACTTCTGTGATGTAGTTGTTCTGCAAGTACAAGTAGTGGGTTCTAGATGGGATGACAGGGATTGCACGGATGTTGCGGTTCTCACAGTTGAGAGCATTGGGATAGCTCGGGGAGCAAAAACACTCTTGGGGGCAGTCAGGGTAGATGGAGGGTGGGCCCAGGATGGGAGGGGGGAAGTCTGTCGGCTCCTGGGGCTCTGGCTTAGCCAGTTCAGCAGGCTTGGGGACAGAAGGCTTCCTGGTGGTACCTGGTGGGCGCTTGGAGGGCTTCCTTGGCCGAGGTTTCTCGGTGAACACTGCCCCCATCAGGAGGAACAGAGCCAATGCAGAGAAGAGTCCCGCGCCGGCCTTCATCGTCCTATGACAGAGATAGTTGATTTGTAGACGTACAGTGTCATGGGTTAAGAGAGAGAAAGCAGCCTCCCCACAACATGCAACCTGTCAATACTGTCAGCTCATCCCACCCACACAGAAAGTTTAGCATCATGTACATTGGCCCTGTTTGGTTTCTTGCTCTGTGTCCGAGCTCTGGGGGCAGTGATGCCTCTCAAGGGTGTAACAAACACGCTTTGTTGATTAGCAGGGATTTAGAGGCTCAGTGCAGGTCTCTGATTACACTGAAAACTTCAGTAAGCAGCTGTTTGTATATGCCTTTTGGTTGTTTTCTATTTTAAAATATTTTTTGCCACAATTTATAGAAAGGTAATACTCTCTAACCCTGCTGATTTTTGTTCAATCTGTGTTGAGAGAAAGAGTTTTCAGGATTGATCTGGCCAAGTTTCTAGACAAACATAAAGCAGGTTTATTTTGGATCTTAGCCATGAAAACACTGAGACTGTTGTTCTGCAAACCATTATGATCAGCAGTCTGCTGCCTGAATTTAGTTCACTTTTATTTTAACATCAAATACTGCTGCCGAATGTTGCTCTTACATAAGTGGAAATGTTGCTAATCATGACTTCAGTGTCTGGTTGAGCTGAAAATAAATAAAATATGTAGAGATGTCTGGTTAGCCCAAGCTTTCATACAATGTCGTCAGTGTCCTGAGTAAAAAAAGTATGTGAATCAATGCTGTGAATTGATTAGCTATTGTCATGATGTCAAAGTGTCATACATTGATTTGTGATTCCAGTTTAAATACATGTTAGGATGGGGATTTGTGGCTTGGTAATACAAGTGGAAGAGAGTGAGCAGGAAAGTATGCAGTGCTTTGTTTAAATTCATCAAATCCAAGAGGAGGAGGGGCAGATACTGGTACAGGAAATTAGTACTTATGAGGGAGAGGAAAGGAAAGGTTTTGGAATAAAGGCTCTATTGTCAGCACTGGTCCAAAGGGAAAAACTGCAGGTCTGGTAGGTCAAGGCTCTTTGACCCAGGAGAGGCCCAAAGGAAACTGGGCTGAATCCCATTGACACTCTGTTTGAGGCAATATGTATCTTTTAAACCATTTTAAATGCAAATGTGCTGCAAGCAGATATAAATCCACGAGTATACAGTGAGGTTTAAAGCTGACATGTATTTTAATGGTATGTTTTTAGAGGACAATTCATGTTTTTAATATGTGTTAGTGTTGTAAAAACAGCTTTAGTGTTTGGATGAAGGAGTTTCTACTTTGCATATTTTAGCACGTTGATGGTATACAGACTCATCCGAGACACACATAAGAGTTTCAACTTTCATTCAAGTGTGTACTGTAATTGATGACTTTTTAAAAATATGTCCGACAGATGTGTGCTTGAGCGTGTGTGTACAATGTAAGGAGCTCTATGTCCTCAGGCTGAGAGACTCACACCACACACACACACACACAGATGCAGATGTTTGACATAACATCACAAGCATTTACACTTCAGTGAAGATACATTCCCTCCTTAATGTGGAGTGTTACCCTCTTCATCCTAATTGTCTGTTTGTCTGCGTTTGTTTCTTTTACTCTGTGCATTGTACCTCATCAGCATCAGCCTGCTGTAAGAAATGAGCACACAGCTGTCTAAATGCATAATGCTTTGGCACAAATGCACCATTAGTTTCCAATCACTTTGCTCCAGTTAGGAAAGTGTCGGGCCAATTTGATAAACATCACCTATGAATCACGGCGCAGGAATGAGGCTCAGAACCATAATATGTCCTGCCTGGAAAAACAGGAAAATCTGAATTTTTCTCTGACGGTGTTCCCTGGCACTGCCCTTCCTTCTCCCTCTCAGCCACCCAGAGCCTCTCAGCCCCTCGTTCAAAACCAGAACCAGCTCTCCTTCCCCTCCTTCCCTGTCGTCATGATCAGTAGTCTGGCAAAAAAAATAAGGACTCTATTTCAGAGATGACTCACTCATTGATATGATTTGTCCATCTTGATAAGCAAATCAGATCAGTATGAGAACTACACAGTGTATCAGAGATCATCATACATCACAGATGACTGCAATTTGTTTATACCAAATCATTAATAGCTAGGTAATTTTCACAATTTGACTTTAAAATCTCCCAAATATCGTGACATTTATTTGGATTATCCTAGGTGTCCCGGAGCTTTTGATTGTATAACAGCTGTGTAGCAGATCAAGTGTGTCCAGTTGTCATGGAAATGCAGAATCACATATTTACATTTGTACAAAACAGCTGTCCTGACCTGTACAATCACTCTGTCAGGACAAATTCACAAACACCATCTGCTGATGTTCATTTGATATGATCGAAAGCTCCAGAACAACTGCTAAATGAACCTATTGGTGGGAATGTCAAAGGCTGTTTCCAGGGTCAACAATGCATTTTGAACATCGTTTACGATATACATTTTCTTATCTAAAAAGTATATTCAAATATGTCGACTCACATTAAGACTACCCATCATCACTCCAAATTAACATATCATTAAACATATTTACTTCCTCATGATTGAAGATATCTTAATTGTGCTTTTTAACATCTAAGAAAAATATATATTATTGCTACTATAAGTCACAGTGCAATTGCAGCTATTTTTTTTTGAGATATCTTTGCATCTTAGCACTATGAGCACTAGTACTCGGTGAAAGTCCTCTTGAGAAGTCCATGTGTATCAAGGAGTTTTAAAAGGAAACATAATTCTCATTCCTCGAGAAGCTGCAGAACAAAGCTCTTTGTTACCACAAAGTCCTTGATGAAGAGCTCTTTCCAATTCATTTTTTTCTTTTGTTGGCAGAAGAGGCACTGTCATTCCTTTAACTGAAAATGATCACCACTGTTTTGTTAGACCACTAAAAGAATAAGAGCCACGTCATGCACAGCTGAATTCAGAGATCTGACTCAAATCTCAAAATACCAAAATCTGCAAATAACATAGATGATAAGATATTACATCTTCTGACTGTCAACTCATCTCTATGTCTCTAAAACACATGTATGGGCAGCTAAGTCCATCTTAACTTAAAGACGGACTAAATGTTGAAATTGATTGGTATTCATGCACTGGAAATGTTCTAGTTACAGAAGTATCTGCCCTTCTTTTAAAGCCCCAGCAGCAGATACTCTGTATTAGTATTGCAAGATTGCCAAAACATTTCCTCATGTGGGTGTGGCAGTCCTGCAGTGGCCGTGCAAAGGTTCGATCTACATCTATGAGATGACAATTTGGATGTGCAGTGAAGGAGTTAGAAGGTGCACTGACAAAAACAATTGAGTAACTTCATAATAATCTAATAAAACATGAAATTATACTCCTACTAAAGTCAATAGAGAGTAGACACAGAAATGTACACTTCAGACCTCAGTCTGGATGCTGTCATCACTGCTTCTTTATCTGTCCTGAACATCAGCTCCACCAAGATCAATCGTTGCTTTCCTTTTACATTCTTCACACTCTTCACAGATTCAACATCAACAAGTTCGACATTCTTACATTACAGAGATTCACCACAGGCTGTGAAGTGCATGCCCGAGATTTTTTACACCCCGCATTTGCAGAATATTCCTTTTTAGTTTTATTTTGGCCAATCTAGGAATAAAAAAATAACAAAAGGCTTTAATTTACTACTTAACTGCAAAGTAAATCTCATACACTTAAGCAACAGATTAAATTACTTGAGTTCCCATCTGATGAGCTGCAAAAGCAAAGATTCTTCTTCACCAGCCAAACAGGAGTTTTCATAAGCGTGACTCTCTTCCCTCTCTTCATTTTCTAACTTTCCTGCAGCAGCAGCAGCAGCTGTCCTCAGCAAAGGAGAAAAGCAGTAGTAGAGTCGAAGTGTACGGCGGCTCCCTGGAGGACAGAGTACCACTTTGTATGGCACAGCGTTTCTATAGAAACACACCAGCATGGCTCAGCTGTGCCAGGATTCCCCCTTAGTCCAGAAGCACACATACACACACACAGACACACATCCACTGATCTCTCTCTCACACACACAAACAAACTCCTGCCTGCATTCTTATCTTATTGATAATGTCCCATATTAACAGTCCTCCTGGGAAACAACAAATAAAGTATCTTACCTGCCTCTGGTACCTGCCCTCTTTTGTCAAATCACAAGTTTTGTGTCTTTTCTGCTCTGCTTCTCTCTCCCTCTTCCTCTGTTTCTCTCCGTCCCTAACCCTCCCCTCTCTCTCTCTCCCTCTATCCCTCTCTCCCTCTCCCCTTCTCTCTCTCTCTCCCTCCTTGGGTGGACAAGCCTGCCTGCTGGTTTTTGTTCGCTGGCTTTTTTTCCCCCTCTGAAGGTCACAGTGGTTCTTTCTCCCCCTCTGCTTGGCTCAGGGCCAGTGGGGTTTAATCTTAATTCCTCATGGAAGACTGCGGGCCCTTTCATGTGTCTGAACTGTATCACAGTTTGTGATTACTTTTCTTCTGTTGCAGCATGAGAATGTTTGTCTCAAATAGACAAGGGTGCACGTGCATGTTTACATTTGTGTGTGTGTGTGCACAAACATGTGTTTCTACATAAGTCTTTGAGAAATGCTGTGAACACTGAACCTCTGTAAGGGGAAGCCCGCCAGTAACTCTCCTGTGTCTCCCACCCACCCCTCTATTGTTGAGAGGACTGCACTCAGACCGAGTCATGTGCTTTTCATTAGCAGCATCCCTTCGTTCACTCCACTGCATCTTTTCTGTGTCAGTTAAATATCCAGGAGTTTTTTCTTCCAGCATCAATAAACTCAAACGGTCTGATTACTGAGGTCCAGCTAACACATGCAGGGGGTGTTGTGTAAAGTCTTTCAGAAAGTGGGGCTGTGTGGCACTGTGTGGCACTGTGATTAACAAGTATAGAGCCTCTATATGTGCGTGTGCGTGTGCGTTTATGTGCCACTGGGGGTTCTGAGGTGGACATGTGTTTGCTGTCTTGCATTCCTTTAGAGTGAGCTGCAGCCAAAGGATAATGAGGCAAACATATGTGGGGAACAGTTTCTTACACACATGTACATGCGTGTGCCTTTGACCATTCCCTCAATTTCTTTTTTCTTTTCAGCAATTTTCCCCTCCGCACTCCTGTCTCCTCTTCACTCACTCACCAGGTATAGGTAATGGAGCTCAGCTGGGCCAAACTTCTGGTCCAGACTGGTCCCAATGAGGAAAGGAAGGTTACGTCAACATATAGGACAGAGAGAGAGAAAGGGGTGTAGCTTTGTAACAACTACGTCACTTTTTGAGTAGTTGCTTCCTCATCTTCTCTGCTACCATTTAAAGACCAAGTCTAATTGAATGACTCAGCTCCTCTGATCAACTACAGTGACTTTATTTCTCTGTAAAAGTAGTTTTTCTTTTGTGCTGCCTGCAGCCAGGAATGACATCATTGGAAATAGCTGCTCATTATTGGGAATGTCACAAGATTTGGTTAAAATGTTCATGTATCACATCCAGATAGAAGAGTACAGAACAGTACAGTGCATAATAAAAGTTAAAGTTAAATAAACTGGATATTAAAGTAAATGTGATTCTCTGAATGAGACGGTCTGCCACAAACCGTTGGTATCCGGCTACTGTCTGGCATTGTGCTGCCACTAAATGTGGCAGGCCTGGTCTGTGGCTGCAGCACTCTGGTAGCCAACGAATAAACCAGCTCCAATATTTTAATGAACAGACACTATTATTAGGACATGATGGTTGCAATTGAATCCATTATAGAGTCCAACAGATGGTGCACGCATTATAAGAAGAGAATGGCAAGTTACGGCCAAATAAACTGCAAGTTCATTTTGGTGTCTGTATGAACTCACTCATGCAAGTTTCTTTAAATTGTAGAACCTTGGATTGGACAAACGTGTCTCCTTCAGCTGTCCCACCTCCACCTGGCTGCTCAGGGAGAAGAGACACTCGTGAAGTCTGTAGCCAAAGTTTTAGATTTTTGAGTTACAAACTGTTGTCATGCAACACAGATACATTTCTGTATAATCTGAGTTAACATCTTTTTAAATGCAGCTGCACAATCTAATCCAGTACAACAGCCATTTTTAACACTATTCAACAATTCAAATCATTGATCAACGACATAGACACTAACAACAAGGAGTCTATAGTCATGTTTTAATCATTGACTGATTACATCTGCTGGATCTGTGCGTGGATTGTTTTGTTATATATTTTGTCAATACAATTTACTGAAGAGACTTTAGAAACATGGATTACCGAACCAACTACCGGCGCAGGAATAGGAGCTTCAGGGGTCACAGGGGCCTTAAAGGCAGCACTATGTGTAAAGTGACTCCTATTGAGATGTGTCTTTGCAGAATGGAAGGAGAAAAAGTTCTTCTGAAACAGAATGAACTGCTTAACTTTAGTTTTAGCTTTCCACTCCCCGATGCCCTTATAAATCTGTTTGACATCATCATGATTTAAGTTATACGTAAACTGCCCTGAGCTCCTCAAATGTTTAGACGGAGAAGACACAGTGTCCCCTCTCTATATTGACAGTGGGCCCTGGAGTAAGATAGACTTTATTGAATTTAGCCTTGACTTTGACATGTTTGTTTGAGAGCCTGTTTTTCTCTTCTTGCCTCTCAAAAATCTGTTCATTGAACTTTTTACTTCTGCTGTCTGCAAAAAAAAAAAAAATCCACTTTAAACTGATTAATTCAACGTCCAATCACCTAAACTTTTGCTCATAAAACAAGCCACCGTGACACCTTTATTTATTTAAAAGATCACTTTTTTGGTGCCATTTTTGCCATTATTTGGAAGAGTAGAAATGGAGAGAGTTATGACACGCATCAAAGGTCCCAAGACCAGAATTGAACCCAGGACGTTGCAGTTATATGGCAGGTGCTGTAAACCACTCGGCTAATGAGGTGCTCCCATTACGACAACTTTAAGGAGAGCGTTAATAACCTCAGGTTTACTGTCAGACGTGTTGGGAACATGAGATATTAGGTGCCTCCCTTTGCAGTCGGTGTCCATCAACTCATCATGTGTCCATGATTCGGCCCAAAATGTACATGTATTTCTGAGGGTAAAACAGTGAGGTTTTGCATGTGAAAGGATTTACATGTTCAGTGGAATGTCACTGTTTGGTCTGCGGCGTTCAGAGAGGCTGCACGGAGATGGTTGGATGTTAGTGCTCTGCTTTGCCGCGCTGAATTCAACCTGTTGATGCAAGAAGAGGGATATTTATAGGGCAGATAACCTGCTTGTACTGCAGGAAATCTTTAAGCAGCAGTCCTCATTTCTATTACATACTGCAGCAGATGTTTTCTAAACTGATGGAGAGACAGGCTCAGGCTCCAGCCCAAAATGACTTGGTGTGTACAATAATCGGAGAACGTTCCAAAAACTGTCCTGTTCTGTCATCTACAGAGCGATTTGGATGATTGAACTGTTTGGTTTAAAGGAGACGGGCATTAGCTTCAGCCAGAAATGTTCTCAAAGGAATACTAATATTCTCCCCGATATTTTCAGACAACTTTCTAATGTGTTGCACTGCTGCAACCAGATAATACAGCATCCTGCACACACTGTGTATACATACCTCATTTCTGCGGGCCGCACCCACTTTCTCATCTCCAAAGTAAAGCCAAAGCCCACAGCTTTGGACGCCCATCCTGGCAAATGTTACCAATCTTTCATATAAGTTTGCCCTTGAAAAGTTTCGGGCAAATACAAATTTTGTGTCTCACAAACTACATTATTATTGCATTAATCCTTAATAAACTTCTGGATTTAGAGAATAAATGTTCAGTTTGGCACACTGATGGGCTCCCTTCACTGCTGGTTTTATCTACCACAGATAAAGTGCATAGCTTTCCTTCACGTATCTATGAAGTCAAATGAAAGATATTTCTGTCATTATAACAGTGGTAAAATGTTCGGTCAATCGAATAAATACCTGTGAATTATAAACTCTCACTTCTAATATATTCAAAGCATGTGTCTGAAAGTGTTCCAACACACACTGAACACCATCAGTGACTGTGGATCCCAAAGGCAGCTGTTGAGACTGAGAAGCATTACATCATGCATGAAATCATCCTGACTGGAAAGTGCTTTCTCAAGTTAGCATATTGATAAGCAAGTCACTAGAAGGAAGCCACCTGGATAGAGGACATTAAACCAAACATTATCCAGCCGAGACAGGATGCAGCTCACACGCTTTTTTTGTTTAGCTAACAGTCATGGGTCGGCCTGGATCATCATTTTATGGGTCACAAGGGCCAAATGCCAGGGCAGCAAGGCGACCAAATAAAAGATTATTGGAAGTCAACGAACAAAAATAATGAATTTAACTTAATATGATTTCATTTTTAATGGCCTACATAGAAATAAATAATCAAAATAAGTTTTTTTTAATTTTTATTTCAAAACAACATATTGTTTAAGTTTTAGAAGTCTTTTGCCTGCCAGCTTTTGTCGACTTGCACAATTTGTTGAATTGGTCATTTTGCCTTGATATTTGTGCTCCTACCATAAGCAGGCTACGTAGCTCGTTTCTTTATCGTCTGTTTTTAATTGTGTTTATTGTTGTCATTTACTACTTTGTTGAGCTGTAGCCTATAGACAAAATGTTAAAAGTCCAGTTATGAATGACATGGATGAAAGATAGGTGGTTGTGAATTCAGAATCTCAACAAAAGACGCTGGTGTCTAAAAACTGTATTAAGAGGAAAGAGGAAAGTACCTGAAAGCATGAAAGTAACTAATATGTAGCATAAATTCATAGGTAATTCTTTTTTCCACTGCATATTAATTTATAGACAGGAAAGAGTGAAGACGTTTACACAGGTGGACTCTTGGATAAAAAAGGAAGCACAAGCTTACCATGCTATATAGTATGATAGATGGTAGCAGTGCGGTACAGCAGTGTGTGTGTGTGTGTGTCCACATTGTGTTGGGTCAGTGCCATGTGTTTCACATGTGAGGCTCTGTTAAATATGGAATGTGTGATACAGTCTCCACGAGCAATCAAACTCTCTTCTCACACGCAACGCACATCATTTACACAAACAACATTCAGTGTGGACCCTGAACTCCACATCTCCCACCTTTAAACACTCTGACGAGACCGTCCACAACCCACCCCCAATATATCTTGATGTTTAGTCAGCAAGCGAATGAAAGTGTGATCTGTGTAGGGAGGAAAACCACAACTACTGACTCTGCCCTGGGTTATATTGCTTTATCAGCAGAGACAATCATCCAGTGCAGGGATTGTGAGAATACTTCAGGAAATGCGATTGTAAACTTTTCAGCATCTCAGCAAACTCTGCAGAGATTTTAGGGAGGATTACAAACAGACAACATCCTTTCTATCTCCCCAATGTTAGATATCACGCCAATTGTAAAAATATCTATAAAATAAAACCAGATGTGACAGTGAAAGCTAGATTTAGCATTTGTACCAAACATGTGTTTATTGCTAATTTCCTTGGCTAAAACTACAAGTCTCAAGAACAGAATATTTAGATTATGTGTTCCCTGCTGCATTTCTGAGGCTCATTACTGTAAGCTTGTGGTTATCACTATTTCTGAAATTGTGTTAAAAAAAAATGAATTGCTGTCATATGTATAAAAAACGTGAATCTTCTCTTTATTGCAACAAAGCATTTTTACTGCAGTGTTGCACTGTATAGAAGTAAAGGAAATACAAGACAGCCCAATCAGCATCTGTGTGTGTGTTTATGTGTGTGTGGGTCTAATGAGAGGGCTGGAGGTCTTAGACTTGCTTGTAAACAGGCCTATAATGAAACTAACGGCTTCCTCAGTCATCTAGCCAAAACCACATGTACCATACAAGTCTGCGTAGGATTTAGAGTTGATTTCTCTGCCCAGCAACAAACAGACTCTTCTTACAGCTAGGGGTCCGAACGTCTGTACGTTAGTCCCGTTTAAAGCCATTTGGTCCAATAGTTTTTGTTTAAGGCTGTTTTAATTAAACAATCGGGGCATTGAGGCATCTTGCATTTGAATCCTCAAAGCTAATACAAAAAAAATATCACTCTATTTTCCCCCCCCCCCCACTTAGTACAGCAACAGAAAACACTCAAACCAGCCAATGCTTGTAGGTTAGTAACCTAAAATATCAAATTATATTCATATTGCCCATATTTTAGCTTTGGGATGATTAATTGAGACAAAACTGCCAACATTTGCCAAACAGCTGCAACAAGCTCCAATAATATTTGTCTGCTATCTGAGAAAGCACGTTGAGAATCAAGAAAACAATCCTCTCCTGTGGCAACTCATCCACCATCTCGAGCACATAATGCATTAAAGTTAAGATTAGTTCTCTTTCAAGTCATTCCAACACATTTTTCAGATTTTCTGAAGCCTGCCTTGCTCACAAGCCTGCATTAATTGATATTTCTTGTCCACTCGGGGCAGTGCAACAATCTGTGAACATAACTTTGACATAGTAACACATTAATATAACAAACGTGTGATAAAACTGTTGCATATGTTCACATCCAGCAGACACAGAACAACATTCATCTGGAGTCGTGTTTCTGGCCACCTGATGAGTAAGGTCAATATTTAGTCTCCTTTAAACTCTGTTTTGGTCTCTATAAACTCAAACATAAACATAGTAATCTCTTAAATTGTTGATTTCATAAAGTATTGATTAGCAGACTTAACAACTGACAAAGTAAACATGCATAACAGTAAGTCTCCCTTAACCCAGCTCCCATTCTTTCCACAGTTTCAATTCAGTTGTTCTTGGATAAAAATAGAGAACAATACAAGAAGCAACTCAGAAGCATCTGGAAATATTAACTATGCTAAAACAGGATCAAATTAGAATGAGATTCAAAAGAGTTTTTGGTGATTGAACCACTTCATATCTAACCTGTTTAGATAGTGCTGCACGAATGGAGAGTGAGAGGGATGTGATATGTGAGCGGTCCGGAGCTCCTGTATGTTGCTGTTATGACACCGCAGGGAGCTTCATTGCAGACTGTTTTGACTGATGGTTTCCAAGGCAGAGTTTAGTTCATAGGAGAGGAATGGCTAGAGCCTTAATGATTCCACCAGTCTGAGTTTTGTTCTGTTTTTAATCGGCTACAAAGGTAATTCCCCCGACTATGATGGTTTATTAAAAATAACTTGTAAACTCACATGAATTACTGTCTTTCTTATAGTCTAAGTTTTATGAAAAATTATTATTATCATCTGTGTCTTCTCAATTTGTCTAGAGACAATAGTGAAGGTTCACTAATACGGATTGTGTCCTGTACCATGTATCAAAGGTGTTTTTGTTCAAAATACCGGTATTTAGTATTGATGCTGATAAATCTGTGTTTCATATTTGATTACCGTGCTTTATGGCTCTGAAAAGGAGGAATGCAGCAGAGGTCTGGTTTAAGTGTGCGAGGACGACTGATTTACAGGCAGGCTGCATTTACACCAAATGCAGCCTGACGGAATGCAGTAGGTAAAACAAAGAAAAATAGAGAGGAAACTAGAGTTTGTCATGAAAAAGTAGCTAATATCAAATTGTTTGTCATTATTGGGCAAAAATTCCACAATAACCGTATAGCATATTGTAATTCCAGTGGTACCCGGGGTCACTCTTCTCATCTACCACTCAGCAAAAAAGCTAATAAGAATATTTCCCGAAATGTTAAAACTATTCTTTCAAGATAGCGTGATGTAGCAGATGTGCTGCTTGCATTGTGTTAACAGCCTCTCAGCAGCAACATGGAACCATTGGACTTTCCATCATGACTTCATATGCACCCAATAGACTGCCGGCTGGTCGTCACTGGAACAAGCTTACAGAGACTTTTATGGTTAATACTCGGCCCTCAAAGGAACCATGTGTTAGTAACTCTGTGGGTCCAGACATTGCAGAAGTCTCAGACCATCAAACACACTTACAGCATTTACAAGACATTGTGTCACCTGGAAAATATGGTAGTAATTGTACACTGCACACACACGCACACGCACACACCAACATATTGGTAAATTAAGTGCCTGTACAGAAGTACTTTTTTATGTCTTTACAGGAAAAGTCAATTTTAGGAAACATCTTTCTACTCTTTAAAGGTCATTCATACATGCACTATATTTAAAGTTTTTATCTAAGCCCAAGATTGATATGTTGAACAAAGTAATCGTTTCATAAATGGATGATGGAAAGAGATCACAAGATGTACAAGATAGACAACAAAAAATGTGTGTATGTTTTTGAGTATGTATGTAGTATTTTTGCTATTTTCTTGGGAATATTGGATAGTTTTACCTCTTCAGGCCTCTAGAAAATATTTCAAAATGAAAATTATCAGTTCAGAAAATCACTCATTGAGTTATATGATCTTCATCTTGTAATGACAGCTTGACCTTTACTTATTGTCTCTACACAGTATTAGAGCTACAAACAGAACAGCAACAGAATAAACTGAGATGACATTGTGACAGAAATGTTACCTACAAAAGGAAGCCAACCACTGTACAAGTCCTTTAATGCACCATTAAAGGCCAAATGTCAAGGTAACAAAAACAGTACGGTAGTGAAATCTTTGTTGGATTTGTTCCTTCCATTATCTGAATTTACCTCTGATCATGTTTAACTGAACATACTGGCTTCTTTCTACACCGTGCATATTAGATACCTGCTTGTTTACTTTACATAATCTAGAGATGTGAGATTACATCCCTTATTACTATATTACCTCAATGGTTTACTGTATTCATTTCTTTTAAATATATCTGTTTGCACTGGTTGGATGCGAAACTGCATTCCTGCCTTGTACTTTTGGTAATAAAGTTGAATCTAACATAATATTGTAAGTCTCTCCAAAGTTGTTTCGCCACTTGTTGGTTTTATTTATAAAAACACAAACAAACTAAAACAGAAACAAAATAAAGTGGAAGAAGAAGATATGCAGCAGATAATCTTCCCCTCTGTGAGGCTGGTAGCGTGTCACATATTCTTGTATGCAGTTCTATTTCTGGTATTGCAGCAGCTTTAAGAAACACAAAAAACAAACAAACAGACGAGTACACAATATTATCTTAATGTCCATTTTATTCTTCTGTTAGTTGTGCAAACTAAATTTAACATGTTAGGAACTTGGAAATCATCTTTCAAATTTCAAAGTTTAATGTGACAATATTTAGCAAAAACAGGTTTAGAGAATGTGAAGATTTTCAATAGTTTTGTCAGAAGACAAATAATAAGTGTGGATTGGTGTGGCTGGTTAACACTGTCCAGCTAACTGAGTCAGATTCTCTCATTGGAAAGCTACTGAATGTTGCCATTCATACACGTTTCCCTTTCCCCCTAACACAGCTCAGTTTAACCAGAGCACATTATTCTGTAGTCAGAAATGAGAGGGTTTGTCACAGTTCCTATTTGGTAATAACACACAGATGTATAACCCTGCTGAGGCAGAACTTGGAAAAGATGTAATGAGAAAGAGAGAGAAACTCATGGGAATGTTCTGGTGGTATGAGAAATGTTTTGATCAAGGCTTTTATTAACACTGGTTTAGTGTATAAGTTTAAGCTTTGGCATCGTTGGAACGTCAGTTTTCCCTTTCAGTGCCTGGGTGTGTATCTACATCTTGAAGAAATAACGATTTAGAGTCTTTTTCTCTGGTTTACAGCTGTGTTGTTTTACTTCACAAGTGACGAGTTAGCTAACGAAACAAAAATCTTAAGTTGAGTCACATTTGTTTCTAGATGAGGTCGGCCTGTCACATACAGTAACCCTATTCTGCTTCACGTTCAGAAGGTGGATCAGATGTAAATACTTTCAAGCACTCGCAGGCAGAAGACCCAGTCGGATGGCAGTTGTTGGTGGGACATTTTGTTTCCATCCAATCGTAGAATCTTTATCCTGGAGTAGGACAGAGGTCCCACCTCTCTGCAGAAACTGGTCACGTTGAACTCTGTGGTAAACAGACAGAAAACAGACAGGAATTTTAAAACATACACAGACCATATTGTATTAATAAAGACTCATTATTTATAAAAGTGACAGATACCAGCTCATTGCCTTCTTGTTAAAGCACTGCAGATAATAAAACAGTCAAGAGTGCTTTGATTCCACATCATGTGCCATGCGTTTGTCATAAATTATTAAAATGAAACGCTTCAATCCCAATATCAAAGATGTCTTATGTACAGTACAATTTACTTCTCATAGAGTATGCACTTCCTGAATGTCTTGCAGGTGCTGAGGTGAAAATGGAGGAGGAGGAAACCACAACACCCTCTTTTGCTTTCTCACTTCATTTCAGTAGTAGAACCTCCCTCTGCCCAGGCTGTAGGCTTTGGCAGACAAGAACCACGGTAGCTGTCACGCTGCTAGTGAGACAATGAGGTGTGTGTTTTTGTAAAAGTGTTTTGCCGTCTGTCTGTCCCGTTGGTACACAGCCCCGGCTGTGTGCTGCTTCACAAATCGAGGACGCCAGGTCATTGCTGCCGGACGGTCATGTGAGTCAAAATGGCTACAAGTCTGCTGCAATGTTATTAGAGTCCTATTGGCTAAAAAAAGGCCAGACTGATGGGGAGCAGACAGAGAGAGAGAGAGAGAGAGAGAGAGAGAGAGAGAGAGGGGAAAGAGGAGATGATGAAGAGGGGAACAGCATGTGCTTCTGGCTCATCTGGCACTCTTTCCTCTGAATCCATCACAGATGTTTTCATACCACTCTCCTCTCTTCTTTGCTAACCTACTTTCCCCTCATCCAACCACACATATTCCCTCTGCTCTCCCTCCCCTCTTTTTATTCTCTCTCTTCTTCCATCTCCGACTAGCCTCGTCTGCTAGCCGCCCAAACCCGGCCCCTCCCGTGTCAGAATGCAGTGATGACTGCCGGCTGTGTTCAAGGAGGCTGCGGCTGTCCGGGCCTCGTTTTCCACATTTCTTCTTCTCCCTCACAGCATGGTTTTTGGTGTCACACATCCACAGGTGGTCAGCTACATAACTCAGTTATACTTTACTTTGCTGTCACAAGAAGTGAGTGAATTGTAAAATGTAGGAATGTGTGCACACGTGTGACTAATTAGCGTTTCACAGACATGAAGTCAGTGACACCGTTACAATAACAGTGTGAAAGGTGATTGCACAGTGTCAGTGTGGATGTGCATGTTTTCTTTGTGTATGAATGCAGCACACCTTGTATTTTATTGGCCTCCAGGTAGAGATACTTCAGGGTGGTGGGGACTGTGGGAATGGTGGTGAGTTTGTTGTAAGAAAGATCCAGTTCCACTAAGCTGGAGAAGTTGAAGACCTGCCGGTGGACGCCGGCGCTCTGCAGACCACAGTGACTTAGACGAAGATACTTGAGGTTGAGAAATCCCACAAAACTGTCTTCATCCAGTGTAGAGAGAGTGTTATTGGACATATAGAGCTGCTGGACAGAAGGGGATAAATGCCTCGGGACAGACAAGAACAAATTTCCACTGAGGTCCAGCAGGTTCAGACTAACCAGACCTGCAAGAGGGGAAAACACACACACACACACACACACACACACATCAGGGTGTGAGATGTAGGCCTAAACACAGTTACAATTACAAAATCTAACTGGCTTTCATCACATGCCAAATATTTAAAAAAGTGTTATCTCAACACGTCTGCAGAACTGCTTTACATTTTGGAAGGGTCAAACTAAATTATGGACAGAATGTGGGATTGTATGAAGCATTGCACAATTACTGAGAGACGTGAAGTCAAATCACCGTTAAACAACCTCTTGACTCTGATGAGTACTTGTGTAAAATGAACACCAACAAATGGAAAAACATGTAAATGTAGCACTTACTACCAGGTAATGGAAATCCAATGTTTTAATGTTTGTCTACTGTGTTGTTTGCATGACTTTCCACCCCAAAGTATATTCTGCATGTATAATAAAAGGAAATGACACATTACATTACCTTTGAGGTCTCCCTCTGTGATGGTTTGCAGTTTGTTTCCTTGCAGCAGCAGCAGCGTCAGGTTGTGCAGGTTCTGGAAAGCTCCAGGGCTGATGCTGCTGATTTGGTTGTGGGCCAGTCTCAGCTGCTTGAGTCCAGCTGGTAGAGCGCTGGGCACTGATTTCAGGTGGTTGTGGTTGGCGAAAATGTAACACAGCTGGGTCTGGTTCTGCAGGCTGACCTGGTCCAGCATGTCGCTCTGCAGCTGGTTGTGATCCAGGATGAGCCAGCGTAGATCAGTAATGTTTGTCAGCAAAGAGGAGGACAGGGACGAGATGTTGTTGCCCTGCAAAACAAAGGAAACAGACTTTGATTTTTCACACTCTCACAGTTATAATAAAACATACACAGCATAGTGCAGTGGAGATCAGCCACTGTGCTAAGTGTACTACGTGAACAGGAAATGAAAAACCACGGTGGGTTAGTGGCAGCCAGTTGTAAAGACAACATACGCTCAGTGTTTGTTTTACCTGTAGAAACAGGTACTGAGTTCTGTCCGGCAGGACAGGGATGTCTGCCAGGCCTCTGTGGTCACAGTAGAGCGCCGTGGGCCACTGGATGGGGCAGTCACACCGTTGAGGGCAGGCCTGGGGGTTGTTGGCTCGGAACCAGGCTGAGTCCATCCGTCCCTGCAGGCTCATCACACTGGGCTCACCCAGCAGGCGATTAATCCACAGAGGAACACCTCCATAGTCCATGTCACCTATAACAGTGGCTGAGGCAGAGTCGAAAACACACAACAGCACCAACACGGCACAGAACAGGAGAGCCATGGAGACAGCTGGCAAGATATGTAATTCTGCAAATCAAACATGAACAGAAAGGTGTTAAAAAACGACAAACCGGTTTTATACCTCAGTCAAGTCAATCATGAGCAAAGTATAACGTCGTATGTAGTTCTGTAAGAGCTTTGTCAAGTCTAAGAAAATGACGATGTTATGATGTTTTGGCATGGGCACAAGAACAGCACATTTTTAAGAACGCCTGCAAATCACTCAGTTTGGAGTCTGACGTGGACATTTACCAGGCAGGGAGTCTATCGACACGTGCTACCGAGCTGCATTATGGGCAATGGAGAATCCAGGGTTTTTGGAGCTTGACCCATACGACCTCTGCAGCATCAGTTTTAACATTTCATTTTTAGACCTGGGCTGCGGTCGAATAGTCTTTATTGTTTCGGACAGTTCCCTACAGAGTGAAATGACCCCGTAGTATTAAGTGGCAGCCATGATAAGAGCTGTTCGTATTCTCTAGATGCTAAGGAGAGCTGCTTCAATGCTTAAAAAACCACCTCTGTCCGCCGTTGTGTAAGCGCCGTCGAATTGTCTGTGCACTGTGGTTGTGTTTTCCTAAATCCTTATGAATTCTCCTTCGCATCTTTCCTTGACCTCATGACATCTTCTGTCGAGGTCATGGAGAAGACACAGGACGTTTTTAGTTTTTTTGCTTTGGTCAATCTGTCTGATGGTCGGTCGATCCACCATTTTGATCCAGAATGAAATATTTCAACAACTATTGGACGGATCCTTGTGAAAATGTGTACATATTCATATTTCACTGAGGATGAATTCAAATGAATGGTGATCCCATGACTGTATTTCTGGTGCCAACAGCAGGTAAAAGTTTTCACTTATCCAGTAAAATATCTTCAAATCTTCCAGAGGAATTGTCATGCAATGTAATAACAGATATTCATGTCCGCCTCAGCATTGAATTGTAATGACTTTAGTGACCATTTCATATCTTAGACTCTTAATCCTGTTTAATCTGTCTCATGCAAGTCCCCCACCTTGAAGTGCAATACTACTACATTGCCAGTGTGTAAAAAATTATTAAATCAAGATGGAAAATAGGTTCGGTGTTCAAACAAGGTCATGTTTTTGTTTTTATAGCAGCCTCTCTCTATGACGTGTTAAAACGTTTCAATTAAATGAATGGAAATTGCGTGGGAATGTTTGAAGTGCAGTATAAATTGAGATGGCTGCTTTTGCACAAACTCTTCAAACTTCTGAGTATTAGAGGAAAGAATAAAACAATTTCCCTGCATGCACAGCTGTAGATGATTACAGTAATAGCCACATAGTTGCTATCCACACAAGCACACACTCACTCACACACACGAACGCACCCACACACACACACACACACACACGCACACACAGACAACAGACAGACAGACAGACTCTCAGTTACTGTATGACACAGCAGCTGGTTAGAATGGTTTGCATCATCAGGAAGTTTGACTTTATCAGCATGTTTGCAATGTTGCACTTTACCACTTTACCTTTCTTACCTTCAGCAGTCTTACAGTACGTGTTAAAAAAGGTTTCCAACAGACTATGTTACGCAATCGTGCCTCATCAAACCAGCTGTAATTAAACAGTCATACAATATTTCCAGTTTTGCCTGCCCTGCAGAAGAGAGGAAATGGAGGCAGACGAGAAACCAACTACAGAGTGGCACTTACCTGTTTGATCAAGAGCTACCGAACGGAGACAAGTCGTCTAAAATTCCCACAGAAACCCTCGGGTGCTGCATGGAACTATGTGTGTGTGTTAATGCCTCTGCATGTCTGTGTGTGTGTGTGTGTCTGTGTGAGTAAAGCTACGATGTTTACCCACTGTCTGATACATTCCTTTTCTTCAAACGCTACCCACATCCCAGACCCTAGACCTCCTCCATAATCTTCCCCTGCTCACTTCTTCCTTTTCCAAGCCCTTGGTAACGGTAGAACCCACAACATTTATTAGCAACATGTTTGCTTGTACCATGGAGATAAAATAAACAAATGATGGAAATGAAGAAGAAATAAATCAAATTAGGGCAACTAGGTTTGGATTAAGATTGTGAATATGAGAACATTTTGATCAGTATTCAAGTATATCTTCCATGTGTGTGTGTGTGTGTGTGTGTCTGTGTGAGAGAGAGTGGGAATGTTGGTCTACAGTATGAATTCTGCCTTGAGGCATTCAAGCCACAAAGTACCTGGGGAGCCAAGGAGACCATTCTGTGTGTGCAAGTGTGTATCCTTGTGTGTGCATCTGTGTCTATCTGTGTTTGACTGTGTGAGTGTGTGTGTGTGAGCGTGAGTGTGTGTGTGTGTGTGTGTGCGTGCGTGCGTGCTGGCGTGCGTGTGTGCGTGCGCGCACACAGGAAGAAGAAGCTTCTTCCAAGCATCTGAGCAGAGCAGAGCAGAGCAGAGGAAAACGATTCCAGATTCCTTTCCCCCCCAAATACGAGGGGAGCACTGTGAGAAAAGAGGAGTGGTGGATAACAAGAGGGAAAGTGAGGAGAGGGTTTTCTGATCAGAGCATGGAAAGAACGCCCTCTAGGAAAAACACATGACAAGACACCAACAATGAAAATGGTTATAAAGCATTCTCTTTTAACCATAAACCATGAAAATAGCATGTATTTTGCTGTAAATGCTCTCTGTGCGTGACATGTGGTGTAGGCTACTGCAGCGGTTTCAGTGCACCGAGGTCTTTCTTCCTGTTTACGTGTGAACAACCCAGAGATTTGCTGAGTGGGCGCTGATTTGATGTGATAGTGTAAAGTAGGCACGACTGGAATTCATGTCCTGGGATTTTGTTGGAATGTAAGCAAATGTCCTTTATAATTATAAATTGCACATTCCCAGGTTATTTCTGTGGGTTTATGGTTGTCAAATATATATTAAACAGGTTTTATTTGATGTTTTCTGTCGATAGTCATGGCTCACTGCCAAATTCCGTTTTTGTTGTTTTTTCTTTTAAGTAATTTTACTTTTTTAAATGGCAACAAACTTCAACAGCACAAATTGATGTCTAAAAAGAACTCGGTAGCTTCCATGGGCTAAATCAACATGCTAACATGCTAACATGCTGATGCTAAGCAGGTATAATGTGTAACATTTTCACCATGTTCGCGTGTTAGCAAGCTAACATTAGCTAATTAACACTAAACACCACGAACATGATGTGAATATCATATTGTTTCATTTTGCAGCTATTTGGTTATTAACCAAATTATTGGGACATATTAGAATTTTTCTCTGATGATGGTGCTAAATGAAAAGTTATAGGTATTGCCCTTACACTAGCATGTCTAAAAACTACATTTCGATCTGTCACATTGTGTTACTCTACCCAGCTCATTCCTGCTGCTCCTTGTTAGGAAGATTTTTAATACAGAGGAAGTAAGGGAGTAATGTTGATCAGGTTTATTGTAACTGGTTGAGTGAAAGCTTCTTGTAACATGAGGGAGAGCTCCTCACAGTGTGCCAACAGCAGCTTGTTGGCAGCTCCTTGCCATCCAACACACTCTGCTCTGTTCCCGCCTGGTTTTTCTCATAAACAGGACAAGGAAATGGAAAAGTCCTCCTGCCATCCTCTGCTGGCTCTGATCCCTCCGCTCCAGAGAACACCTTTCACTGAAACATTACATCCCTGCACATAAATATTCACCTCACTCACACATGGAGTCAGTGCTAACTGGAATTCATGTTTATGCTTCATGAATATTAATATTTTCCTTGTGATTATAAAAATGTATTTTTTATACAGAGCCCCGGAAGGGACATTGAGGGTAAAACAATGAAAAGGTCGAAAAAGTAAAATGTCAACGTACTTCCGGGTCAGTTTGGCACCATGGAGGCGACCATAGCAATGGAGTGCACACACCCGTGAGAGAGGTTCATAGAATTTTATTTGGGGATTCGCCTCAAATTTAAAGACAAGAATAATAAGACAAGAATTAGCTAGCTAGCCACATCTACCCACCGGCTCAGCAAACCTTCTGTTGCTGCCGTTACGCTAGTTACACCCCCGGTGCTGGGATTTGCGCTGGCTGAATTTAAGTTGCTACAGACAGAGTTTATTATTTTCTCATTTGTCATCTGATAAACAGTAAATTATTTACATTCAGTGCCCCATATCGCTGTAGCTGTCATAGGGACCCTGAATGAAAAAGTTTTGCGAACATGGTGACTGAGGGGTGAGCGCATGGCATCCTATAGAGCTCCATGTTAAACAAATCGGTATAAACGGTAGGCCTAGAGTAGTCCGTTTGAACGGTGTGAACAAGGAGATTGTCATGTGACAGCCTGTAACAGTTACGCAAAACACTCATGTTTATGTTATTATTAATTGGCTATGACTTCTTGTTAATGACTCATGATCTTTTCACAATAATGACTTTTCCCAAAGCAGAAATTGCCCTCAGGAGGTTTCCAGTTTGAGAGCTGGCAGACACAGCTTGTCAGATATTAGGACACACCTAAAGCTGTTCCCTGAAAACCACAAATACTCTATTACACTATAATGATAATGTCTCATGTAGGTACAAGTCTTACCTTTGTTTGGCTATGTATCTGAAGACAATTCTGAGGAAAAGCTGGTCATGTGAAATGTTATTAATAATTACAGAGGTCAAATGTGCAATGCGCCATCAAAGGCAGGGTAGAAGAAGACTGTTAGCTATTAAACATGGATGTAAACATGGATGTTCTTCCTCATTTCACTCACCATCTGCTGCCTTAATTTGTGCCTCAACAGTTCCTGTATTTGGCAGTAGAGGGCACTCTTTTCTGTGTAATAAACAGCTAGCACAAGCTTGTGCAGGTTGGAATAAACTAAGGTAAAGGTCTACTTTGCAAATATTTATTGTACAATTACGAGCAACATCTTAATATTAGTAGATTATATGTATTCGTTTTAGCGATGGGATGTATTAATACAGTAAAAATGTCCATTGTACAGACTGAAGAAGAAGATATATAAGGCTAAACTCTCATTGTTACTTCTAGACAAACAATTTTCTTTAGGAAACATATTATTTCTGTTAGTATTTAAAATCTCTTCAGACTCACAATTCAAGTACTGCTCTTAGTTGAATGTTTTTTCATGGTAATTTTCACTGAGTTTTACTACTATTTAACAGATGACTTGGAGATGTTGCAGTTAACGTGCATCTCCGACCACTTGGTCGCCAGGACACCCCTCATGGTATTTCTAAGACCTTCTTTTAGTGTCACTTAGTAGAATTTAGATTAGACCCATAATTAACATTCTTACCAACATACATACATAACAACCTGCTGCTTTTATCTGTATGAGAAAAAGATGAGAAGCTTGACGTGGTGTAATCATAAACATCTGTGCGTGATTTATGTGTGTGTGTGTGTGTATGTGTATGTGTATGTGTATGTGTGTGTGTGTGTGTGTGTGTGTGTTTGTGTGTGTGTGTGTGTATGAACATCTGCTTTCTATCGCATGGTTTATGCTGCCCCCTGTGCCCTGGGGTGCCATGGTTCAAGTTACCTTAAGGAAACACATTGTCCAGGGACTGCTAAAACTGCAACTCTATCATTCCTAGAATACATTTTTCTATGTATATCACTATCTGTGCCTCGTCTTCAAGAGTATGTGATATCTATGTAATGTTATGAAATCAAACAAATCTTCGTATGTAAGTTATAAATCATAGTGAAGTATAACTGTATTTTCTTTGGCTTACAATAAGTAAGAAGGATTGCTGTCAAGGAGACTTAAAAGGGCCCCACGGCATTGGTGGTTGCAGGTTGTGTGTGTGTGTGTGTGTTTGTGTGTGTGTGTGTGTGTGTGTGTGTGTGTGTGTGTGCAGGTAAACTTGTATAAATCATATTGTGGGGACAAAAATCCAGTTCCCACGAGGTTTACCATTATATTGTATATTGTGTATATTTTGACTGAAGGTTAGTGCATGAGTTGGTTGGAGTTAGGCATCTAATTATTATGGTTAAGGTTGTTAAGAACGTAAGTCAATACAGTATCGTGTGACAAACAATACGTGTTTCTCTGTGTGTGAGAGACAGACTAAGAGATGGAAAAAACTGTGTAGTTAAAGACAAACTGTCACAGATTGCATCAAGAGCTGTTAATGATTTACAAGATACTAAATTGATGATTATACAACGGATAGTTCCGGTCCTTGATTATGAAGGGCTGAGCCGCATTTCAAGCCATTGTAAAAGACTCTATGAACACACAGCTGTGACCGCATTACAATAGTATCAATGCGCTAATTAGTCAAGTGGTTGCAAGAGATTGACAGGATAAAGGAAGAAGATGCAATTATTTACCTAATGATAAAGTAACCCAGGGCAGGACAATATCTCGTACTAAATACTCCGGTAGAGTAGGTAGCGGTTTGCACCTTATAAGTAATGGTTGCAACCAGCCACAAAACCAAAAGAAGAAGAGGAAGCTGAAAAAGAAAGGAGACAGACGCTCAAATTAATAGGAGAAGAAACAAAGAGCCTTATGTTTGATTAATGTTTGAGCAGCAGGGAGCCCACTGTGTCCTGGTGTTTTCGCTGGAGAAATAACATTACCTGTTGCTGCTGCCTCACCGGCCCCTTTATCTCCATCCTAAGAGATCAAACTACAGCATGGTGAGTTAATAAAGATGTTTTTATTTGTAACCTATGCCCACTTTTCTCTAGTTATAGTGGGCATAATCTTTGTCAATGGCAGATACATATGTGGTTATAATAACTGCAACACGATGAGAACTTGTTTTTTCTTCCTCCTTACGTTACTAGAGAGCCCGCACCTGTCCAGAGAAACACCCCTGTACCAGCAAAGAAGACTGCTAACATGGTTGACCATTACTTCAACAATTGCACAATTAATGGCAATATCCAGATAAATGTTTATTGATCACCCCGACATTTATCAAGCTACACAGCGTCTGCTATGTAGCTTGAAAACGACATTGCTCGGCGGAAGAATGATTGTTTGCTATCAATAAATGATTACATTTTTGTTGCTGTGTGTTTATTTTATCAAACCGAGGCCGTGATTTTACAGCAGCTAAGGGGTGTCGTTAAAACCCCCATAGCTGTTGTAAAATCGCTGTGAATTATGACCTCTCGTGACCCAATGTGTCATTAAATTGAAAAGAAAATATACTACATTTTGTTGTTGTTTCTCCTGTTTCCACAGAAACAAAACATATTTCCAACATAGCGTCTTAGAATGAGAAACACTGCATTGTTTTTATTACTTCAAATCTATTAGGCCAATATGCATCTGTATGACAGCCAGCACATGAAAGAACATCTGACTGCCATACATAGCTTACATAAGAAGACCATTTAGTTCATTTCATGCAAAACAATGGCCTCCAAACAAAGTGAATTTCCTCTCACTGACCTGCTTTCATTCTGAAAATAAACACACATTTGAATGGCTGAACAACGCATGAGGAGAAGTTGTTTAGTACAGGTTAAAGTATTTCGCTCTAGTTGTTTTCCTACAGGTGAGTGACGAGAGACGCAACCTTAAGAATGAAAATTCCTGTGAAGAGTTCACGGCCTGAGTGTCAAGGGCTCGGCCCTCTGATCTTCTGATCCTAGCTCAGTCCTGCTCACGACCGAGACAGGAGAAGGGGGGACGGACACGGGTAGGGGCTGGTTTAGTGTCTGGGGCTATGCAGAGTCCACCTGAGCCTTTTACTTTGAAGTCCTGGTCAGCAGAGAATCAATTTCTCTCTCTCTAAATGATAACTGCTGCACTTTCCCCCCCGCTCTTTCCCATTTCTTTATATTGTTTGGATATGTAGATAGGTATCTTTCTGTCACACACACACACACACACACACACACACACACACACACACAGACTAATCTCATATAAACATGCCTTTGACCTTATGTTGCATAAGGCTCTTAGGGTTCATCCTGGTTTAATTCACAGGTGCTTCTAAAGAATAAAGCTGTGTTGAGAAGTAAGTCCATTACCTACATAAATCACAGTTAAAATAAACATTGTGACTGGTGTAGTGTGTCACAATCCACTGTCTGTTCTGCCGCATCTGCTGTCCACAGATGCCTGCGGACACACAGAAAAGAAAAAAATGTTTCCTCGTAAAATATGTTGCTTGCTGTATATGCTTGTCCCTCCTACTTGGGCCTCATAGCAGTGTTCAATCCTTTCAATTCTAAGAGTCAACAATCACAATCTTGGCCTTGTAAATTCCTCACCCCAGTTCTCCAGCTCAGCTTTTATGCAATGTGGCCATCTGGTTATTCCTTTCTTTCCATTTTTTGATCTATAAAGCCTTAAACTATAAAGACGTCGGACCCAATGTCTGTAACGACCACCTTAGAAACATGTGTACGCCAGTTTACAGAGCACACTTTCCTCTGCTGTTTCTTACTTATGACATGTGTTGACAGGATTTGCTCTTTGATCGCTCACAGAGAAGATGCAGCCCATGAACAAATGTTAAAAACAGACTTGAAGGGATACTTCGATATTTTGGGAAATATGCTTACTTGCTTTATTACCAAGTGTTAGATTAAAACAAAGATGCCACAGTTAGATTCGTTAAACATAAAATCTGGGAGGTTGCCAGGCAACCGGTAAAAACTTCAGCAAGTCACTGCACCCGGCCAAGAAATAGTCCGACGATGTGTTGTTTTTTAACTTTGGTTTTTGTGTAGATTAAACAAAATATAACATGCTAGAGAGCTTTAGAGATACTGGTAAGTTTTGAGATGTTGTACTAAGATAAGGGAATGTCTTCCCATTATGGGTAATGTTCTCTTCCCTCGCGTGAGGTTTGCAGTGAAGGCAGCTATTTGGTTTTGTTTCTATGGTTACCTCCCCTGCTTGTCGTGCCGCTTCTGGCTATGTCACATACAGCTGTTATCTCATTGGTTTCGCGTCGATAAATCAGCGGCAATAGATGTCAAAGATTAAAAAATGTGATCTTTTTGCACAGCACTCGGAAGCAATATCGAGCGCACCGCGGAACCAATATCACGCCAAGGGCAGCTCCTCCGCCTGGTCGGACGCCAACGCTCTCTCCATAGCAAAACAACGGCAAAGCCAGCGAAGAGCGTTTTTACTGCTGATTGTGTGATTGTGCTTAATGTTATGACCTTATCCAAGGAGGTTATCTTTTTCGGCTTGATTTGTTTGTTTGTCTGTCTGTCTTTCTTGACACTTGGTGAAAGGGTAAAGCACGGGCCAAGGAAGAACCCATGACACTTTGGAGCAGATTCGAATCACGGGGTAGAAAACACAAATAATTTTTCGTGGTCGCCACTCTCCGAGTTCCCTTCTATTCTTATATCTTACATGAAAGGGTGCAGTTTTTGCCTGAATCAAGAGGAGGGTTCAAAGAAAGCGTAGGATTCGGCTCATCGCTCCAACAAAGTATACAGTCCGTAACTGTCTACTGGCTTTTGCTTCACATTAATGGAAAGACATAAGAGTGGCATTGAGCTTCTCATCTAAATCTTGGAAAGAAAGCAAATAATCCAGGTCAGAGTCAACGGGCCACAGCTTTTCCTACAGTCGCCCAACGTCAGAAGTGTATGTTTACACAACTGGAAGTTTCCACAGTTTTCTTGTTTATTGCACTGCAGGGGACATGCAGTTATACATGAACAGTATACATCCCTGTATGTGGATCTGTGGAGGAAGCACGAGCCAGTGGGTTTGTACTCTACATGAAATTGGACAATCAAAAAAAAAAAACAGACTTACAGAATTTGATTTCAAAACAAGACACATCATCTGCGTGAACATGCTTAGCTGTCTATTAAACAACCACACGACTCTTCCTTTGTCACTCAATAAAAAGGTGTCCCATGATAACAAGAAACAGAGAAGGATGTGGAGAGAAGAGAAAGCGGCTAAAACTTATTCAGATGGAGCTCATGTCTGAGAAAAAAAATACAGGGGCAGGAGAGGCCCGCATTAAGATCAGACAGACTGTCACACATGTTTTCATTTAACCCTTTACAAGATGTAAGGTTGTTGGAGAGAGTTAGATCCCCCCTGCTACAAAGTTTTGTTTATGGCACAATGATTTCTGCTAAGTGGGCTTAAGAGAGTTTGGATACTATTTTGTTATCCATTATCAGTCTAAATAATGTTTGTCTTTGTATATTATTGCCAATAACCCTAGTATTGTGAAGAGTATATTACTGCAGGATAATGAATCTATTGCTGGAATCACCTTTAATACTGACATGACCCTTTGCAAAAGGCTTTCACACTGTCAACTACAGTAAGTAGCAAACAGAGAAAATGATTGACTATTATTTACCAGAAAAAGCAGAATGCACAGTAACAATTTAACACTTGTGTCATATAAACCAAATTGCACAGGCACACACATACTCAGGTGCGGTCAAAACAATAGAGATGACAATTTTTTAAAACAGTATTGTCCATTACATGAAATTAAATGGAAATGTTTCTTCAGAATTCTGGCAACACAGCCTAAAAAAGACAATACGAATACATAAAATGTAACAAATAACTGGGTTCAGCTGAAAGGGGCTGAATGTGCTGCACACAGATGGGGAAAATCCTTCACAGCCGTTGCTTCCCACATCACTCACATAAGTGGAAAAAGAGGATCCAGAGTGGGGTGTGGGGTGTGGGGTGCCATGCCTGTGCACACAAAATGGGGTTCAGACGGGTGGTTGAGGGGGAGGAAGGAACCAACAGTAAAGGAAAAAGAGAGGGGGGATGGCAGAATGTAAAGGAGAACAGGGAGGGGAGGAAAGTTTTGCAAAGTGTTTGTCAGAGTCCCCTTCAGTCCTCAGCACACTCTGGGAGAGAGGGGATAAGGAGGGCGAGCCTCTCTGATCAGGTAGGAGTGTGTGTGTGTGTGTGTGTGTGTCTGATTGTGTGTGTGTGTGTGTGTGCATGCCTCTGTGTGAACGTGTGTGTCTGTCTCTGTGGTATTTATCTATGAAACCTTATAGGGGATGAAAAAACATGTGATGATAGAGTCATATTTTAGTTTGAGCTTTTTTTTCCTCTCCTGCAAATCAGAGGGTAATTATTGATATGTTCCCACAATTTTGGGGCAGTAGCAGTGAGAACCATTAACAAAGCTAGCATTCATGGCTAGGTTTTTTCTTTTTCTTTTTGAATGCTTCCTCTCAGGATTCCCTGTGGTTTAAGACCCTTAAGAATGTACCTCTCTGCAGGCAGCTACATTTCCAAAACAAAGTCATTGAGCTGAACTGTACCTCTGTCTGTTCATTGAGCAGCTTTTTCTCTGAAGGTGTGAAAGAAGTATTTTTCGTTTTACTCTTTTGTGAAACATCCAGTACCTCTACATTATATAGGGGAGGACTTTCCCTTGATGGATACAGAGAGTCAGCACACACACATTTTTGCTGTATCTGTTTCATAATGTTTAAAAATATCAGTCAACGTAGCCTCATTTAAAAAAGCCTTTGTCGATTTGTGAATTAAATCATTTCTATTTTGATTGTATTGCCTTGTCTCTCTGTCTTTGTCTCTGTTAGATTACAGTGAAGATTTGTGTGACTGTGACCATGCGTGTGGTGATTGTCTTCCTCTTGTCTGCCCTGCTTCCACTCTGTTGCTGCAATGTACGGGACCCCTTCGCCTGGCTGTACGGCCCGCAGAGCCAAAGATTTGGCTCCCTGCAGGCAAACACCAACGGAGGGGAGTGTCCAGATGCGTGTGACTGCCCCCCCACCTTCCCAGTCGCCATGTACTGTGACGGGCGGGGCCTGACAGCCATGCCAAGCATCCCCTCCCGTGTGAAATACTTGTACCTCCAAAACAATGAAATCACAGCTTTGCCCGACTCAGCTCTCGTAAATGCAACCAATCTGGTGTGGCTCATGATGCACCACAACCAGCTGACATCTGACACCATTGGCAAGAAGGTAAACCTACATCTGGACTCAGTCGGATCCAGCCACACATGGGCATGAAGGCGTGATGCTGGTCTAAATGCTTGTCAGATGGCTGGCAGGTGGCTAACAAAGTGTAATTACAAAGGGAAAAGTAATGCTTTTATTGTTGCATATCGGATTTAACAAAAGGTGGATTTTTATACATTGGGACATGTGGTTCTTAGTTTAAAGCCCAACTGAAATTAATTAAAATGAAAATGGCATGTTTTTTTTCTCTGCTACAGCAGTATGTGCTTAGTAAATGTCCTGCGGGAAAAGGGAGACATTCATGTGCTTTGGTTTTATAATACAGTTAGATCTCTTCCTACTCTATGTTGATGGAGAACATGTTTCCATACAGAAAATCAAAAAAAAACAGTAACGTAACTTTTCTTTTATAGGAAGGCAGATTCACTGGCTGTGCCTGAAATCACTCCCATTAGTGCTCTACATTTACTGTCTGGCATTTAATCGTAGGGTCCCAATGTGTAATGATATCCACTATATAGTGCTTTCAAAAATTACACACTGGAACAGAAAAAACTATTGTCCAGTGCATGTGAACAACTTTTTTTTCTAACAATCCCACTATGCAATACACCATATTTTTCAGATGCGATAATTACAGCGGCTATCAGTGATGACGCAAAATAATGATGATAACGGTGCATTGCATTGTGGGATTGTTAGCAGAAAGTCATTTACATGCAATGGACACTACTTTTTTGTTCCACTGTGGCATTGTTGAGACACTGACTAAGCAGCTGGACTAACGGCATTAGCTTCTTATCCAACATACATGAACACACGTCTTGTCCTTCACCTTAGCTTATTGAACCAGTGACCTTAAATACATTCACCAGAGAAAAAGTGCTCTGGTACGCAGCAAATTAGCTGCTCATCTGCAGCGCATTAAATAGCAAGTAAAATACAAATGTCACTTTGGTTGGTTTCAAAGCTGGTGTGATCCTTACTTTTCAGTATCCTTGCTAAAAACACACTACTTGTAGCAACAATGCAAGTTTGTTTGTGTCTAGTTGTCAGCCTGCCAGCTGCTGTCAATCAAACACAGACGCCAACGTTCAGCTGGCTGAAAGGACAATTGAGTGTTTCTTTGAAAATTTTAATAATAACATGCTATTAACAATACTTTTATGCTGTTGAGGTAATGCGGACGTTAGTGAGTTCTTTATTCTCCCCTTCATTTTGTAGGCATTTCTGCAGTTGGAGCGACTGGAGCGTTTATATCTACAACACAACAATTTGACAGGCTTTCCTTCAAACCTCCCTCGCACCCTGCAAGACCTGAGAATCAACAACAACAAGATTGAAAAGGTAATGTTTTGCATAGTTTGATATTCGTGCAGAGCCCCTCTCCGTTCTCTGACATTAGACTTTGAAAATGATTTCTACTGTTGCCTAGGTAACACCTGCAGACCTAGAGGGAATGGATAACCTCACTACCCTGTATCTCCATGACAACTCTGTCACAGACGTGGGCACATCGCTGAAGGCACTCAAATCCCTCATGTTGCTCGACATCAGCGGCAACAAGTTGACAAAGGTAATGTTGCGTCTGAAAAAGTCCCATGAAGCCCTCCCACAATTGTTTTCATTTTCGGGTTCATACTTCATATTTTAAGGTCTGTAGTAAAACATGTTTACATGCTTTAATGTTCAAAAAACTGATTATTTTTATCATGCTGTCTGTCTGAACATATCATACCACTGTCTGAAACGTTCCGTTTTACTTCCGTCTTTCTTGATAAAGCCCACCTCCCAAAAAAGCCTAGTTTCTGATTGACTTTCGAGAGAAGTACGATGCACTGTTGTAGTTCTCAACCCATGGGCGGAGATACTCACACAGGGGCGGTATAGTCTAATGATCCTGCATGTGACATAGGAAGGGGAGTCAAATCTGAAGGGCTTGTTGAATGCCATGTTTTCTGACCGAGACAGACCAGTGACAACGTACTGGGTTGTCTTATTTCACAGCTTGTGAGTTGGTAGATACTCCAGATACGTAAATGTATGTGCACAAGCACTGAAAAAGTGAGTTTTTTCATAATTTGACCCCTTTAACTGATGGACCCAGGTCCCAGATGCACTCCCTGAACAACTGCACCAGCTGTACCTGCAGTCCAACTCCATTGATTCTCTACCAGAGGGCTTCCTGGGCCATTTCACTCAACTGGAGTACGTGAGGATAGCCCACAATCAGCTGACAGACAAGGGTATCCCTGCCAACGCCTTTAACGTGACCGGGCTGGTGGAGCTGGACCTGAGCTACAATAAACTGGAGAGAATCCCCCCCGTGAGCACCACACTAGAACATCTGTATCTGCAGGCCAATCAGATCAAAGGTAAAGTGCATACATGTTTTATTCATCAGTTGTCTTTTTATGAGCAATCGGATTCTATAGAAACACAGTTTTGGTACAGTATGTGCTCTTCTCACTGGTTTGTAGACAGGGCTCGGTTGTAAAAAGATAATGTCACATATTTCGGTCCACCAATCAGGATTTAATTACATTTGTAAATCAAAATAGACCAAACATAAATGTTTCCAGGCCGCTGTCAATCAATTTTGAACAAGAATTTAAAATACGAAACACACAATCCTGATGAAGCAGATTGTCTTACTTAAAAGTAATAATCTCGATTTTCATTTAAATAAATGCCTGATAAGCCACTCTCTATTGCTGAATGAGGTAACACAATGGTGACTGAGCCTTTGCCCCACTGATTGCAATATTTATATATTTGCAGTACTACAAACTGGGACCTGTGGCAACATTTCCAAAAAAAATTCTGTTTTAAGTTACTGCTAATGCAAACTGAACATTTCCTACTGCTAAACTTTCCAAGTTCGCAGACTTATAATTTGTGCAGCATAAAATGAGATTATGGTTGCTCACAGATTGATGGAAAAAGACTGTCTATTGCCTGACTTATTTATTAAAACGACAATAGTTTGTTTTCCTGCCCCCACTATTCTGGAACCTGTAGTTTTAAACCACATGTGTTGTTACCACCAGTAAATAAAGTGTAGCAAAATCTTAAAATGTTAAGGATTTCCACTTTAAATTAGTCATGAATATTTAATGTTATAGGAAATTACTTTTGGACCTTTTGCAGCAGCAGTTTGATTTCCAAACGGATGTTTTAGGTAGGATCTAAGATGTTGGGTGTTTGGAGTAGTTTGGAGAAGACAACACACATTCTTCACCACCTCCCCATCTGTCCCTCTAGAGTTCACTCTGGGTAGTTTCTGCAGCATCGTGGATGTGACCAACTTCTCCAAGCTACAGACGCTGCGACTGGATGGGAATGAGCTCGGACTGCAGGACATCCCGACAGACTCAGCCCTCTGCTTGCGCCTGGCCTCCGACATTAAGGTCTAAGTGTGTGTATGACACAATGTGTGGCATTTTGCTCACACACACAGCTCACAGATTGCAGCATGCACCGAGGGTGTGACACATCATTTGTGTGACGTGCCGAAACCAAAGCACAGCAGGGGCAATAATATAGTTTTATATTGACAGCAGGTGGCGGCAGTTCTTACTGTAATAACCACTGTTCACACCAGCTATTTGAAATTTCACATGGCATTTTCTGTGGAAAGTACAAACCAAATACAATTTAAATGTTTCAAATATGGTCTTAATTGATTAAATTAAATTAAATGAGCCCTTCACCTCAAAATAAAGTGTATAAGCTTAGAATTACTGAGAGTAGGAGCCAAATATGGAGTTTCTTTTTTGCATATTGAACATGATCTGACCCTGATCCTACTTATATGTTGCTGTGAGGATCAATGATCTTTGTAATCTCTTCCTACAAAGCATGCCTTCCATTGTTTTGTCTGATAAATCGATGACAAAAAATGTTATGTATCATATATGATGTGATTTGTTTCATTTCAAATCATAAGCTGTCGTAGAAGCACGGCAATGTCTTTATCGCTTCTCACTCTTACGACCATCTCCCAAAGTGATATCTTATTGCAGTCGGGAACATTATTTTTTCTTTGTGATGAAATGCTGTGACTATAGAGGATCCTCCGGTCTCACAGTGAAATCCACTTTTCATAGAGACATGGATGGATTTCTATGTATGTGAAAAATGTCCGTACTGTACTGTAGTGAATCACACATACAAAGAGCTTTGGGCGTATTTTAGGTTATTGAGTTGCTGTATGCATTACATGGATTTGTCATCATACTGGCATGATATGTTTATGAGCCTAGTGCAGAATAAATAACAATTGTGATTTTTAAAAAGATCGCTGGACTTTGTGTCTTTTTTTTTAGTACATCCAGTAGATGTGGTGCACTGTATTTTACTGTCTTTGTGTGTATGTGTGTGATGTGGGTTTGATTCAGTGATTTTATGGACTAAGGGTGGATTAAAGAAGAAGAAACAGAGCAGCACTGTAATATAGTTTGCTCAGGATAGAGTCCGCTTTTATTCATTCTGACCTGATGCATTTATCTGTTGAATTAAGGCTTATCTAGACACTCTCGGGCTGTTAAGTAGACAGGGGCTCTTGTTATGTCAAGGTTAATGTGAAGGAAATGAGACATTTTATGAGACCTTTAGAATACATTCATACACATCCAGTGTACATCTGCTCACTGCTGGTGTCGGTGACTTCCTGCTCCACGTCCAAGTTGTCTGTGAGGTTGAACTATATGCTCTCTGTACCAGAGGTGCAAGAAGAGGAAACCGGAAAGAGTCAAAACATTGTAACTGATGGTATGTTTGTCTATTAAATAAAACCAATAGATAACACAGAGGAACGCTCTTAAGAGGACGTTGGCACAAATAGGTTAATATAGGCGGTAATTCAAAGAACATGAAAAGCTTTTCAACGATGCCACAAAAGCAAATTGTGATATTTTGAATGAATTGAAAGCTATGACTCTGTGGTGGCTGATAAAACATTTTCTAAAGGGTAAGACTCTCTGCGGGGAAAGATTTAAATATATTTCAATACCACAAAACACACACCACCTTTGTGAAATAATCTGAATTTTCATCACCACTCGTTCTTTGTTCCCCACAATCATGTCATGTTTTCTGTTGGAAGACTTATTTTTACTCGATTGTGAGGTGACTGCATGACAATGAGGGTTATCAGGTTGACCTGCCCAGCTGGAGAGGGAGAGCTGTCCTGTTGCAGCAGGGCTGAACCCTCTGTGTGTCAGTGGTGGGATAGTCACAGGTCACTGGGTGTCTATATTTATATTTTTCTTCATCACTATTCTTTGTAATCTGCGGCCATACCAGCAGATACCGTCATTACAGCGAGTGTATATTATAGGTTTACAGTGGTGAGGTTGTGGCCGCACGTCACTGACCGAAAATGGCTCAGAAACCGAAAGAGTATCAAGCAGAGCCCATTACACACAGGTAGCGTGAGCAGAGATACACCACACCCTGTGTGTGTAAGTGCCAAGAGGTCAGGGAGAACTGATGATACGATTCACTCGACTCAAAACCTACAAGAACGTTTTTATCTGCCTTCCATACGATGGATTGATGTACAAATGTTGGTGTTGAATAGTTCAATGTGCTTGAATAAACTATTATTTGCAGAATTGATTCAGTTGTTATTTTAGCAACTTTTACCTCATTGTTTTGGTAAAGAACACGGTTCTGGTTCACCGCTCTCCCAGCATCGTTTTTGGCAATAGCAGCGAGCTGTTTGTTTTTTTTTTACTCTGAAAAACCCACTTTACACTACCTGCCCACCACCACATGGCAGACAGTCAAAGGAAGCGACTACCTTGTGAATACAGTGGAGCATTTAGCTGGTAAAAAGCCAGATATTTCCTTCAGGAGTTGAAAACAGAGGTGATAGGAGAATGGATATCGGTGGCCAGCAACACGACTCCACATGAATGCTTGTGTTGCACTGCGACTGCTTGACGTGTAAATAGGAAACTGTTTTCCTTGTTAGACATGTCAACTTAAAAGGTGATGTCAGTGTTAAGTTCACAGCTTGTTTCTAGCCAACAAATCTATCTGTTTTTTAAAGATGAATCTTTCCTCATTGGCATATGAGGACAAACCTTGTTAAGAAACATGTTAGCAGCATATAACCACTCAACTGAAACACACATAAATAGCTTGTACCATATATATATGAAAGTAATTAATTCAACACGCTTGACTGTTTTGGGATGTGTGCGTGTGTCTGTTTAAACGGTGTAAAAGTAAAAGTAAAAGGTGTTGTAATAACAGTAAATTAATAGGTAGAGCAGGCTTCTGCTCTGTCATGTGACATGGTTGTGGTCACATTCTCAGGCTGTGATTAAGAGTGACACGTACAGTACGCTAACAGCACAGTGATTATGTGTTGATGTCACTGACCAAAATTAGATCATCATCAGTCACAGCGGCGGCTTTAGGGAGTAGTTGATAAGACGTGGTTACTGGTAGAGTCCCTCACCTGAGTCACACACACACACACACCACACATAGGTGTGGACACTGAGCGGCAGTCACAGCTCCACTGTTTTGTCAAGTTATCAATACAGAGGATATGATGTTTTTATCACTCCCACTCAATCTGAAGTGAGGAGTCAGACACAGTGTAGGCTTTTTTTTTTGCAGAATGATATAGTAGAGCAATGTAGGAAATATTATTGTCAGAAATATGGACGTAATACAGAAAGCACCACTAACCAGTGCTACGTCAGATTGAGTGTAGGTGAGTCACTAATGTCATGCAGAGTGAAACTTCCTTCTCTCGTGTGTATTAAATTATGATTCCAGCTGAAATGGATTAATTGCACCATCCAGCCCGGTCAGCAGCGTTGGGGGTGGGGGTTGTGGGGGGGGGGGATTGGGGGGGTGAAGGGTACGGGCAGGTGATTGGTTGGAAAACATCACTCCCCTGTCTGTCAGAGGGGGGAGGGGGACTTTAAAACAGACCTACCTGAGTGATTTGAATTTCTTATAGAGACCATTAACAGGCAGGTGAAAGGTGGACATGAGGGAATACAGCTGGAGCAGTTTCAAGAATCTCATTTTCAGAAAATCTGCTGTTGTCGACAAGGTAGGGTTAGGGTCAAACCTGTGTGACCTTTCGCTCCTTAATTTACCACCCAATTGTTTCAGTGGATAAGACTGAGGAATTGGGTGCTTGCATGTATTTCTGATCAATCAAACCAATGTAAATGTACTTTAGCAAAATACCATGTTTTCTGTTTGAAGACTTAACTCAACTCAATTCAACTGTAGAAAAAATGTGTTTATTAATGACGTGCTGCAACAGAAGGTGAAACACAATCTCATTTTAAATATATTATGGCTTCATTTAAGTGGCCACAAAAGTGAACTTGTCTTGGAGTGATGATTGAGCCAATGCCATTTTTTGACTGAACTGATGGTGTGTGTGCTGAAACCACCACAACCCAGTCTTGACATGAGTGGAAGAGTTGACATTTTTTTTTTAACTTCCCAGTGAAAACAGACTTTGTTCTGTATTCGTAGAAGCAGTGAGGATGTCAACAGTGAAATTGGCTGTTGTTTCTCTTAAGACGTTGTAGTTACAACATAACATCTCTGAGACATTTTACAACTTTTACCCCTTTTTAAACTTTTCACTGAGCAGGATCCACATGTGGATAATGGGGATGAGAATACTGAGCGTGGGAACTGGGCCAGCAAGAGGGAGTACATCCTCTCTACGATCGGCTATGCTGTTGGACTTGGAAATATCTGGAGATTTCCATATTTGGCCTACAAGAATGGAGGGGGTAAGTTGTTGGTGTGTAATGCATTAGTGTTGGAAACCCTTTTTGATAGCACCACTGTTTATATTGTATTCAATCCCTTACTCTGAGCAGGTGCCTTTCTTATCCCCTACTTTGTGATGTTGGTGGTGACTGGAATTCCTCTGTTCTTCCTGGAAAGCGCCTTTGGGCAGTTTTGCAGCCAAGGTCCAATTAACATATGGAGAGCAGTGCCAATCCTGCAGGGTAAGTCGACCATTCACGTTTTGTAAAAGATCAGTCGGGTGCATCTGAAGGTAAAGATGTCAAACACGAGGGATTTAATGAGGCTGTTTGTTAATGGTCAACTCTAGGACCAAAAATCTGTCTTTTTTATGACTCTTGACTTCAGAGGAGCTTTTGGTTGTTTGGTTTTAAGGCTTTGACCCTTTAAGGCGAATGCATGATCATTCAAGCCGAAGGTGTAAACTGTTCATATTGCCGTCTGACTATTGCTTTAAGACATACTTGAAAAATTGTCCACCTATTATTAAAGTTTATTTGTTATGAGCATGTGATTTGGGGTGTAGTTGAAATGTTCATATCAACTTGAACTACAAATGAAAATCATATTTGAGGAGATGTTATTAAGTGACACTTTATGATGCAATATTAATGGCACAAAAAGTTATGATGACATTATAGGTCAACTTTGTTGAATTAAAGCTGTTACAGAAAGTCTATTCCTCAAAGTTTCCAGCTTTGATTCTCTAGATTTCTCTTGAAAATTCAAAAGAAATGATGAGAAAATATGTAAAACATAAATAAAACTGTGTTAAAAAAAATTCACAAGTTCAGTACTTTGCACAAATTTTCCCTCATGAAAGAGTCAGACGTTGGTTGAAATTAAGTTTTCTGATTTAAATATTATTTTTTTACATGTTACATTATTTTACAATTCTCAATTTTCAAACACAGAGCAGTAGGGTTTGATTAGACATAATATGATCGTATAATAGGAATAGGAATTACAAGTCCTACTGGACACTAAGAGCTGTGAGCTGGCAGCTGTTTATGTTGCTGCCTGCCAGAAACTGAGGGACAGTGGAAGTCGCCTGCACCTTGTTATGGTTATTGGTTGATTGTTAGTTTTGCTTTGTTTCCTGTTTGAAATTGTTCCAACAAACTTTTGACTCCTGCCAATAAAGCCATTTGAATTTAAATGAATTGCCTTTAATATAACGTATCTCTCTTGCTCTCCAGGTGTTGGCATCGCCATGGTTATGGTGACTCTAATAGTATCAATTTACTATAACGTCATCATCGCCTACAGCCTGTACTACATGTTTGCCTCCTTCCAGTCTCCTCTGCCGTGGTCCAGCTGTCTCAGTCTGGCTGACAGTAACTGCAGCAACACACCTATAGGTGCTTTTTTTTATTTCAAATTATTTTAAAGAGTTGTGGATTAAATCTGATTTTTGGTGAAAACTGATGTGTCATTTTCCTGACAGAACGAATAAAGACAATATGACATAATCTGATATAAATGAAAGATTTAAAAGTATGCTAAAAAACAAAACTGCAGTTTTTATCTCGTGCTGTCTACACTTCAGATCGAAGCTAAATAATGCAATATTTTTTCCAGTCTGGGAAATTAATGCTTGTAAATACTTTACATCGATCTTTTTTTTTTACTTTTCTAGTGTACTGCAATGTAAGCGGTGTTTTAGTGTCCAACTGGACTCGGGAAAACAGCACTTGTCCTTCATCCGACACGATCACAGTTCCCGTGCAGAGCCCGAGTGAGCAGTACTGGGAGTAAGAAGCACACACTCGTGCAAACAAGCGCAAATACACACACTTATCATACTGCTGTGGCTGTACAGTCAGATGTCTCTCCTCCTCAGCCATGTGGCTCTACAGAGATCCAGCAGTCTGGATGAAACAGGACCAGTAGTTTGGCACTTGGCCCTCTGTCTGCTGCTGAGCTCCATGATTGTTGCTGCAGCGCTCGTCAGAGGCATCAAGTCATCAGGCAAAGTAAGACAACATCCACCTCACAGCAAGTCCCTGTCCACAGCTTGTGAAAATGCACTTCTACCTCCAGTACATGAAAACAAAGACCTGATAGGTTTTACCATGTATGTTTGAATCTCCCAGCAGCAATGCAAGAAAATATAACTGAATGAATCACTTTCCCCACAATTTTAACTCTAGGCTTTTTTCTCTCCAGGTTGTATATTTCACAGCTACATTTCCTTACGTGGTGATTCTGATCCTGCTGATCAGAGGCGTGACACTAGAGGGAGCCATAGATGGGATAGAGTTCTACATCGGTTCTCAGTCTAATTGGACTAAACTGACAGAAGCAGAAGTAGGGACACAACTTTGACTGTTTTAACTGTCACACAGTACAGCAATCTAAGTCTTTTGATTTCAAGCATGACTGTGTGTTTTTAGGTCTGGAAAGATGCAGCAACTCAGACCTTCTACTCTCTCTCGATTGGCTGGGGCGGAGTCATGACTCTTGCTTCCTATAACAACTTCCACAACAATATGTTCAAGGACGCATTTGTTGTAACACTTACTAATGCTGGTAGGAACACAGCCATGGTGATAATATTCTTTAAATAAAGGGTTGTAAATAATCTATATATTGATCTATTTTGCTCTTTTCATCTTTTCCTAGGTACCAGTGTGCTTGCGGGCTTTGCCATATTTTCAATCTTGGGTCACATGGCTCACGTCTACAAAATGCCTATTGGAGAAGTGGTGAAGGAAGGTCAGACAGACACAGCATGTGGACACCAATTAATAAAAGACATGTGGAAGACTTTAGTGTTGTCTCTGATGTCTTGTTTCTCTGTCTTTGTGCAGGATTTGGCCTGGCATTCATTGCATATCCAGATGCTCTGTCTAAGCTCCCTATTTCGCCTCTATGGTCTGTTTTGTTCTTCTTCATGCTTTTGACTGTCGGTCTGGACTCTCAGTTTGCGGGAATAGGTGAAATCTTCAGTCGTCATTTGAACTTGCACAACATTAAGACCATTGCTGCTGCGATAGACTGATGCATCCTGAAATCTCTCGTCCTGTCAACAGAGGTGATCACCACCTGCCTGCTTGATGCCTCCCCTAAAATCTTCAAATCCAAACGAGTTCTATTGACTATAATCATATCTTCCATCCTCTACCTGCTGGGCCTGCCATGTGTCACAAGAGTAGGTCTGCCTAACTTATGGTCCTGCTGTCTGACGAAGGCTTTGTTAACCTACTCAGCTTGTGTGTGTGTGTGTGTGTGTGTGTGTGTGTGTGTGTGTGTGTGTGT
>CALSBV010011423.1:8846225-8873839 GCA_943590825.1 Bovichtus diacanthus
TGTGTGTGTGTGTGTGTGTGTGTGTGTGTGTGTGTGTGTGTGTGTGTCTGAGATAGGCAGGAATATACTGGGTGACCCTAATCGACCAGTTTGTTGCCAGCTGGGTGCTGCTGTGTTTGGCTCTCTTGGAGATCATTGGTGTCTGCTACATATATGGTAAATATGACAATTGGATTTATGTGTAAATAAAGTCAACAGAAACTCCAGCTGTATACATGTATGTATTTTTCTCATGCATTACAGGGGGGAACCGTTTCATTAAAGACATTGAGATGATGATTGGAAATAAGAGTTTCACTTTCTGGCTGTGGTGGAGAGCGTGTTGGTTCTTCATTAGCCCGTGCCTCATCGTGGTGAGTACAACATCACATAACGCTCCTGATACAAAAGACTGTATTAACCACATGGCTGGCAGCATCTGCTTTAATCTACATTCATATGTTGATGAGTGCTATCAAATCAAGAGTCAATAATTATTATTGCCTCAAAAATAAAAGAAAGAAAAGCAGCCATGGAACTCTGTGTTTGTATGTGAAAATAATAACAAATAAAACTGGCCCTTGTCTAAATTGGTTCTGTACATTTAGATTTAACCTTGTGTTTTGATGAATAAAATTGACTGCCTTTGTTGTCTAGGTGATCCTGATCTGGTCTCTGATGACGTTTACTCTACCCTCTTATGGAGGAGCCCCGTTCCCAGTCTGGGGTTTGGCTCTGGGCTGGTGCATGATTGTGTTTATCCTCCTCTGGGTCCCTGTCATCGCTGTGTATAAGCTGACGAGAGCAGAGGGAAGCCTCTGGAAGGTGTGTATGTGTGGTAGCTGAACTAGTATGGTGGATCAAAACACGAATGTCGCATTTTTCTACATTTTCCGAAGCATTGCGTTTGACACGTCTTGAGATTTGCTTCATTAAATAATGCTAATCTCTTTCTCTCCTTCCACAGCGTCTGAAGTCCTTGTGTTCTCCAGCTGAAGAATGGCATCCCTACCTGGACGTCCATCGAGGTGAACGCTACTCAGAAGAACGCTGCCGCCTCAGGATGAGCCATAAAACCAAGCCAGAAGTAAACGTGAATGTAATCTCCAGTTCATGGCTCTGATGTGTGTTTTTGTGTGTAGTTTTCTTTCCTTCGATGCAGCAGAGTAATCTGTGAACACTTTATACTGAAAGTTAAAGTTACATTAAGTGATTTATGACCTCCAGGAGGCAGAGAGTGACTCAAAAACAAACCATCCAGCTGGGGAAGGCAGCATGCAACAAGCTTGTGTGAGGTCATGTGTTTACGGTAAATGGAGTAGAGCCATTTAGGACCCAACCACAAGGACCAATGATTGAAAACAACCAGTCAAAAGCGACTGAAAGCTACTTAGAACAATAAAAGCAATGCTTCCATGCTAAAGGAAATCATATGATTCAATGTATATATCAACAATATCGTTGTATATGGCTTTAGAATCAGGTAATGGGTCTTATTTTGTCAATGATCCATGGCTTGTTATTCATTTCACTGTCTTTCATTGAAAATGTTTAACGTTCTGTCAGTCGTGACTGTGTCTGTGTCTGTAATAATGCGTGTCTCTCTATGTCAGGGATAGTTTCCTGTCAGTTAACTGCGTGTTTTGTTCCTCACCTCTGATATCCTACAATAAACAATTTCTTTCTCCATCTCTGATTTCAAGCTGCTTTACTGTTAATGCCATATCTATACAGATCAGATTTTGCCAAATGTGTTAAAGCTGATCTCACATGGGCTTCAGTGGTAGGGTCTTGTATTTGGCCTACAACTTAACCATTGTGAAGTTCTGTCCCGAAATCTTTAAGCTCCTCTGAGTTTATTTGCTTCGGACCAGTTGATGGAAACATGACTAATTCGCATTTATGTTTTTGCGACATTTCAAAAATTTGCTTAAAATTTGGTTGACAATTGAATGGAAACACTTGGGAAGTGTTATAGAAGTGCTAATATTTTGTCCAACATGTTTATATCACTGAGAGTAGACTGATATTTGGTCTACTACTTTAGTCCAATGCATCAACCACTGCTGCATCAATATTATACAGGGCTGCAAAGGAGCAGTTTTAGTTCTGCTGTAACACCAGATAAACTGTTGATTTTCAGAATGTCTGTGTGTGTGTGTGTGTGTGTGTGTGTGTGTGTGTGTGTGTGTGTGTGAAAGAGGGAGAGACAGACATCCAGTATTTACTGATGTGACAGCTCATATTTACAAAAGAACTTCTGAGTAGATGTGAACAGTGAAAGACTATTTGGTGAAGCCTAAGGGCTCATATTACCTTTTAGAAAAAACACGGGGTGCAGAGGCTTCTCCTGGTGACTAAGTGTGTGTGTGTGTGTGTGTGTGTGTGTGAGTGCATTTTTGGCTATGACCATAATAAGAGCTGAGGTTTGTAATGAGCTCTTAATAAAGGGCCTGTGCAGGAGCTTTGCATTTCTGTGTGTGTGTGTGTGTGTGTGCGTGTGCGTGTGTCACTGGTTATGTCTTCTGTCATGTGTGTGGTCACATCATTACTCTGTTATTATTTTATGCTTTCAGTAATTATGCAGCTGTCTGATGTCACTGAACAAACTCAGCAGCTGTCTTTACTTTTAACCAGGCAGGCTTACAGCTTATCATAAATTACTGCAGTGATAGTTAGAGAGAAGATACAATCATACTTAAAACTTGTTGGGCTGACATTGTTTTTGACGCAACTTTGACTGGTTCACCTCCAGGTGAAAACAGCGATCATTGGCAGGAATCCAGTTTGGTCGTTGTGACTTCAGACAGCTTTTTGTTTTCTTCTTTTTCTCCAAACCATCAGAAGCAGATGAAACAAAATGTGGAAATATTGCTTGAACATATGCAAGGATCCTGCTTTTCTTACTGATGCGGTAGCTGATGAGAGCACAGGGAAGCCTCTGGAAGGTGTGCATGTTGTATAATACAGGGAGCATTTAAAGCAGGGATTTAAATGAGATTTTCTACTGTGCGCCCTACTATGTGTGTACCCCTATGTGTGATGCTGACTGTACCGTTCTTTCTACAGCGTCTGAAGTCTTTGTGTTCTCCCTCTGAGGAATGGCATCCCTTCCTGGACGTCCATCGAGGAGAACGCCACTCAGAAGACAGCTGTCGCTCAAGAAGAGCAGTGTCAACAGACGATAAGCAAATGTAAATGTAAATTCCAGTTCACTGAGGTACATATATATACGACACCTGTTGTAGGTTAATACAATGAGGTGATGATTCTGATTATGTCAGTGATTCAGCAGGAACACACATCACATGTTACTTACAGCTACAGGCTTTCATGTGCTTTCAATGTGCTCACATGTGTCTTTTCAAACAGTCAGTTTTAGTCAGAGCTTAACACCCTCATATTATTATCCAAAGTAGTGATGTGTGCACATGTTGCGTTGTAACTTCTGTTGTTTCTGCTATGGCATCTTTTATTACTTTTTGCTGAACTTTGTCATGGCTTTATCTGCAGTGACCATTCCTGTGTTTCACAGTCATGCTTGTTTTAACTTGTTATATACACAGTCCACGTGTGAATAGACTGAATGGACGTGAATAGACTGTTGCATCATGGCCAAAAAAAAAACATTGCTGTTGCTCTTGCTTGATGATCAAAGTTCTTTGAGATTGATGAATTCCTTTTTGATGGTGTGCTTCTTCGTGATTTTACTGACTAGAAACATACACAGGCCACACAAAAAGTTTCTTTGAATGTGATATTTATTTAAGTTTCATCAGTGACAGGTGTTACAGAGCTGTTCTTGAATGGGCCTCATTTGGATGGTCTTGGATAGTTGACCCAGCTCCTAATTTAAAAACAACCAGTATGAAGTTCAACTATGGAGAGTTTAAGCCCAGTTGCAGCACTTGCAGCTGACGTCGAACACCAGGCCGGCAGCACAGTGCTGTTCGTAGGTGTTTCCCTGGCTGCACTCATAGAAGTGGTTCTTGTTGGTTGGGTCAGGGAAGAGTCCGTTACTCTTGCCAGCGCAGAAGCCAGATCCGGTGCTGCCACCGCTGCTGCCACCGCTGCTGCTGCCACCACTGCTGCTGCCGCCACCGCCAGGCTGAGGTTGGGCGTGCTTGGTTGGTGTCACTGGAGGCAGGGGGACAACGCGAGAAGTGCAGGCTGGGGAGAGAAATTAAAGAATGTAAAAGATGGAAACAGCCTTGTTAGGTTTTTTTTTGCCAGAAGATATGTGTTTCATGCGTACAAGCTCCAGTTCCCAGTCCGCTCTTGATGGTGTTGATCAGGGGGTATTTTCCCTGGCCGCAGAAAGTGCCACTGAAGTCATCCAGATCCAAACTCCACACCATGGCTCCACCGAAACCGCTCTGCTTCAACCACTGAATCTATAGATGGGATGAGACGTGATACCAAGTGTTAAATAACGCTAAAACAAAAAGGTTTGTGACAGGAATTTAAAAAATGAAAAATATAACGTTATACCTTAGTCTGGAAGCTCTTAACATTGTCATATCCGACCCATGTTCCCTGCTTGAAGGCATATGGCACATCCTGGGTGCTGTCCCAAGCCTGAGTGGCTCCTTGCTTCAGGAAAGTGCAGATCTGACGGGAGGGAGAGATTTAATGTTAGGGATCTACACATCACATGTGCACACAGTATGTTGTCCTGTAGACAAAAGAAGCACAAAGAAGCACAAACCTCATAGTAGGCCCAGAAGCCAGCCTGGCGGGTGAAAGGTCCGGCAGCTCCGGGTCCACTGGCGGGAGCTCCCACAGCAGTGTTAGAGGAAGCCAGGCGGAAGGTGTGGCCGTAGGTGGGGAAACCAACCAGCAGCTTCTCAGCTGGGGCACCATTGCTCTTCCAGTAGTTCATGGCATAGTCCTACACATGAGAGAGTACAGGCCAGTGTGAGTATCTGTTCCGTAATTTATTTATTTTTAATTTACAACAGGAGCCCTCACTCACCACATTGAAGTAGATCATGGATCCCTGGTCAGCGGGGCCCTTGTACAGAGGGCTGTTCTCTCCGACATTGTGCTCCCAAGAACCGTGGAAGTCGTAGGTCATGACGTGGAAGTAGTCCAGCAGACTGGCAAACAAGACGTGAGGATTAGTGTTTAGTAATGGCAGTCTTCTATACAACAAATGTGAGGGTACAGAATGTTTGCATGTGTCTGCTCATGTATTTACGCTCCAATCTCGGCAATCTGGTATCCAGAGTCGATGGTTCCCTTTCCAGCAGAGACAGCGGCAGTCAACATCAGACGGGGACGGTTGGTCTTCTTGCCTTCAGCCTCAAAGGCGCTCAAGAGCTCCTACAGATGGGCAAGGACAAAAACAATTACAGTTCCTGTACGATCGCATTTTTTTAAAACGTTTTTTGGATTATAACCTTAATTTAATGGCATTTGATGGATATATTTCAACATATAACTCAATATAAAATTCTATAAAATCTGTTGGACAGATCTCTTAAAAATGTAAATACTATATACGGCATAACCGCAGTAATGGTGGCTTTTATACCTACAACCTGAATGTGTCTATAGCCAGAAATGTTAAAGCAATATAACCGACCTGGACCAGGACGGTATAGCGCTGCTTATCCTGAGGTGGGGAGCCACGAGAGCCAGGGTACTCCCAGTCGATATCCAGACCATCAAACTGGTACTGACGCAGGAAGCTGATCACGCTGTTGATGAAGGTCTGACGGTTGGCAGGAGAGGAAACCATAGCTGTGAACCTGGAGACAGGAAGAAAGACACGGTGTTTCTACCTGTGCTACAAGTTGCTCTTGGCGAGAATATTTATCCTCATTTCATTACAACTTACTTCTGAGTACCGAAGTTCCAGCCTCCGATGGCCAGAAGAGTCTTCAAGTTGCTGTTCCTGCAAGCAGCAACAACATCCAACTTAACCTCTCAAGCTTAATCTCTGCATGCATGCTTGTGTCTATTAATGTGTGTTTTCATCGCTATGAGCATTTGTGTGTACTAACTCGTTCTTCAGGGCCTGGAACTGTCCGTAGAGTTTCTCATCGTCCCACTCGTAGGTCTTGATCATGTTTCCGTCCATTCCAGCAAAGGCATAGATGAGGTGGTCACAGAGACATGGGTCAACGTTGGTGGGGAAATACTTACCTGCTCCGGGACGGTACTGTCCCCAGTTAGTGAAATAACAGGAGAGGATGTAGGATGATCCTGCAACAAATTGAACAATAGTCTTACATTAGCTAAATGCATCTACACATATCACAAAAACACTGAATGGATAAAGAATATAATTACCTAGCTGCACATGCAGCAGGAGAGCCAGTCCTGCAGAGAGAGGAGACAGAATAGGAGAGGGTAAGAAGGAGGTTCAGTAGTTATTTAGAATCAATCTACATTATGCAGAAGATGACATTAAGTTAAAATATGAAGAAACAAAGTTTGAGAAGTTCCTACAAGCAAGGAGCTCAGCTTACCAACGCAGATAAGTAGTTTGCCCATGTTGCTTCTGTACAACAAACTAAGGACCTGCGGACTCTTTTATACTCCACGGTTCCTCCTCATATCTGCATTATTTGCAAACTATGTTTGATGTGTTTTGCTTATTCACCAAAATGTAAAAGTCAAACTCATGCATTTGTTTGGTCAAGACCATTTTTTCATTGAATTCACGCGAAGCACTGATAACCTTCAAGTGCCTTTTGATAATGATGTGATCAGATTAAAATTCATATTTTCAAGGTCATTGTTGCCAAAAAGTGCAGGACGTTTTCAATGAAGTTTTTAAGTTTACAATTTGCTTCATATTTCCACCAAGTTTTTCAGTGTTGTGAGTACATTACAGTATTATTTCTAATATTTATAAGTAAACCAAATAGTTCTTTGACAGCATCATATGGGTTGCATAATTTTTTATCAAGTTGTTAGATACTGACATTTGCTCAGTTGTTCTTAAGTTCTCTGCTACATGCCTTATCACCCTCAGACATGGTTGGTTTAATAACAGTTATCATAGTTTTTCTGTCACCTGTGCTGTCTGTCATATTGCAATGGAAAGAGGCTTTTCGTCCTTTCCTGTCCTTGAATGTGACCCAGCAGTTTGGTGATTGTATACGTGGCGTGAAATTAGTTTTACACTGGCTTTGTCGTCTCTCTAAATCTTTATTAACAGACACTGACTGATAATGTTTTACACTCAAAGCTGCCATTTATGCTCCAATACTAAAGATATAATTAAATAATATACAGTATGTGAAAGTCCAGCCTTAGTTTATTCATTAAAGGTGACACATTTGCTCTAAAAAGGTTGATCCAAATTTTAATCTACGAAAAATGTAAAGTTCATCTATAATTTGTATTAAGTCATTAAGATGGAAACAGTCGCATTTTAAAAGGTTTAATTATAGGATGAAAACACAAAAAGTGTTTCATAAATAAAGTAAGTAACAAACAAAATCTATGTAGTATTTCGATAGGCATGAGAGTGAGCGAGACACAAATAGCAATCAGCAAGCAAGCATAAAGTAAAACATGTAATGCTTTTCCCATTTTTGATCCATATCCATATGGAGGTGAATGATTTGAGACCGAATGGAGGTTCAAACGCCATAAATGATGACTACAAAAGGACTTAAACATATTATCATCCCAATTATTTAGCTGTCTGACATTTTAAGTCCTGGTCACAGGTACAACAGTATACAGTATTTGATATAGAAAATTACAATTCTAGATTAAGCATTTATATCTTTTTAACGGTGTGGATGAGATAATACAGTAATACAGGAAACATTTCAGCCTTTATTTATCCAGGCAACGTTGACAGCAGCACCCTGCTTCACATTCATGGTTACATCACACCTGGAAGCTGCCCAATACAACCACAGTCTTTTACTGATGACCACTAACCTTAGTTGCACTGGAATTACAGTTTGAGTGTATATCTAAAGGACACGACCTTAGTCTGGATGGGAAGAGTATTACTCATTTATCACATTTTCCAGACAGGGCACAGATTCAAAAAAAGTCAAGGGGTCTTTAATTCCCTGGGGATCATGAAAGTCTGTGCAATGGTTTTGCCAATCCGTCCTATATGTCAACACGTTTCACTATAAACCAAAAACATCAACTTAATTTCACTGGACAACTGATCTGCTGGTGGCACTAAAAAGTCACAGGATCACCAAATCCATGAGGATTAAACTTCTGGAAACCTTGGATATTGGTACTTAATTTTTCGGCAATCTATTTAATAGTTATCGAGATATTTGAGACTGGATCAAAGTAGTCGACCAACCAATATTGTCCTAGCACAAGACATAGCATCAACACTGAGCCAGTGTGTGGATTGCTAAACTATAGGTTTCCACACAATACCATGAAATGCCATTTTCCCATAAACACATAAGGCAAGATGCTGAATCCCAAATTGCTCCCGATGGTGTGAGTGCGGTGTGTGAATGTTTATTCTAACATTACCATTACTGATGAGTATGTGGCACCTTGATGGCAGCCTGTGACTGTATGAATGTGTGTGACTGGGTGAATGACGTGTGTGGTGAAGCACTTTGAGTGATTGATTGGAAAAGTGCTATATAAATACATCCATTTATCATAATCACCTCTGAACAGCTCAGCCAGTCCCTGCTTCCTTAAATGGTTTTTCACTCTAAATATCATTTGTGTCAGCAGCAGTATTAACCCTACTAACAACAGCTCAGTGCTAAAGTACTTGATAATCACAGTGGGAATTATATCAACCATGAGAGTTTCAGCATACTGCCGTTCATTCAACCCATACTGAAGTCTGTACGTGTATTGTAATAGTGCTGTGATGACGCATCACTGTTGCATCATTACATTAAAGGGCAATGTATTATGGGTCCATTAAAACATTTAAATTCTATTTTTATTTGTTGACACATCTGGTAGGATTGCAGTTTTGAAACACAAACATTGGGGCACTTTGAAATGTCCCCTCGGAGTTGTGTTTTTTAGATCAGCAGAAGTGATTGACATGATTGTTTTTTTACAACAGTCAGATACAATACCAAATCTCACCACCAGAGAGAGTCAATAAGCTGTGTAGAGTCCATCGAGGTCCATTTTGTATAAGATGGTCACGAATGAGAGACTATTTACAGTATCCTCGAATCAGTTTAGTTCGCCCTCCAGTGATGTCATCTGCTCTTTGAAATGCTCAAAACGTTGATGTTTGCTGCGAGCGAGACGGGTCTGAGCTTCTCAAGCAACAGATTCTTTTTTACAGTAGAGATAAATTACATTGAACTTACTGAACCACAAACCAATATTTTTCACCATGGCAACCATGCGCGGAGAACTGGCTGATAAACACAGACCTGTTGCCATCTCCCACACAATACACACGCACACACACACACACACACAGTGCTAGTTAATTGAAATATGACACATGGAAACGATGATTAATCATGATTATTCACGTTGTCTTTGGAGAGACAGGAAGAAGCCACTGACCCATCTGCTCTTGTGTATAAAACGACATTCTACAGAATAATTTTGGAGCTCAGCAATTATAATACATTCATGTCTATGCTGAGGTCTGTCCGAGCAGAGGAGCAGGTTTGATTAAGTTGTACAATTAGCAGTTTCTCTCTACAGTGAGTGTGATTAGTCTTAAGCCTGTGAACTTCCTCAGAGATGTAGGAGTGCATATTTAAGGCACAACAAGTCTCCAATTGTGTTTTTGGAAGAATGTCGAACAAGCATTAAACTGTATGTAAAAGAACATGATCAAAATGTGAATACTGAGCTAACTGTAACTCCCTCGGTGTTCAGTTCTCTTCACGTATCTCCGTCCCTCTCCTCTCCTCCACCCTCACCCGCCTCCCCTCCCGTAATGGCCAGGCTTCTCAACAACCCCTTGCTATTAGATACTGCTCAGCTTGTCACCATGGCAGCACATTTTCAATCATTATTTTTCTCTGACTTGTTTCTATGCGCACACACTCTCACAAACTCACATACAAGTTTAGCTGTTGTTATGTGGGAGGGTTGTCTGTGAGTCCTTGAGTGTTCCCAGGTCCAGCTGGTCCAGCTGTGAACAGAATTCATACAGTATGCAGTGACAGGGAAGGGATGCTGTGCCATGCATTATTAGCATACTACATTTTCACAGGATATCGTGCGATTATGTGCTGTTGTGCATTGTGTGGCAGATTTTTGCACCAAACTGCGCGTGCATGTGTGCAAGCTTTTCTTCTGATATATGAGTCACAGTCCTAAACTTGACAGATATGCTTGCTTCTGTTCGGATGTACTGGGAACAAAGAGTCACATTACTAATAATATCAGTGATGGGGATTTTTGGTCCTTGAGCCACTGACAGCTAAAAACACACTCATGGTTTCAGAACATCGTTAGTCTCTGTATCACGCACTTTAATTCTACTTTTAAAATATGAGAAAGACCCATAGTTATTTCTCTGTAAAGATTTACACTTTTACAAAAAAAAACATTTTTAAATTTATTTTAAAAACATTTGTATGTATTATATTATATAAATATTACAATGTAATAATAATATAAATGAAGTGCATAATATAAAATGGAATAATTACATTTTCATTATATATGTAATAATTAAATTATATGTTTTGCACTTTATTGTTTGTTTTGTTACCCCTCGGTCCGTAGAAAAATTGTCTTGCATGAAACCGGTCCGTGGTGTAAAAAGGTTGGAGACCGCTGCTGTGGGTGTCTGTTGACGTCAGCTCGTGGAAAACAAAATGAACTCAAAGAGAAATAGAAAGGTGATACAGAGAAAGGAGAATTGAGAGAGTGAGGAGAGTGAGATAGGAGGATAAGGCAGAGCTGATTTTCTTTCTCCAATAAAAGCAACAACCCCCCAGTGTTGCTATGGCGACCTCCTCTCTCTCCCTTCCTTTCAGCGAGCTACCACTTATCCTCGCTGCCTTTCAGTCAGCCGGGCATGTGGGTGTGTGTGCTTTTGTGTTGGCTCCTGAATGAATCAAGCAAATGAAGGGGAAAGCCATTAGAGAGCAGAGTCAACCTGTTTCACATACACACACACACGCACACACACACACGCACACATTTATACATAATAATATAGGGCCACAAGCTACAAAAAGTGTTCTTATTTTTAAGTAAACTTAATACTCTGTTCGTTTGTGTTTATTCTGTTTTCATGCTCTTTCGTCTCACAGTATATTCTGCGCCGCTCTCTATCCTCTTTTTTCGCTGTTTCACAGCACTCTGCTTGATTTTCAGTTACCACACGCCCACTCAACTGCACACATATCGTCTTTGCCGCTACTCTCTGTAAATGGGAGCTACAATGAAAAGCGATGAGTTCGTATGACTTTTTTTCCCCCATTAGCAAAAAGTCAATGATTTTAAAAGCTAAAGGTGTATCGTTTACCATGAAACAAGAATCACTTCAAAACCACCACCACCACAGTTATAAAGTATGCAATTATTGTAAATTAAATAATTCTACCATTTGCTCACAATACAAGTATTAGATCCCACCAAAGAGAAAGAGAGGGATTCACTGCAGTTACTCTTGTCTCCATTGATCTTCAAATTGTCTCAAGCTAAAATACATGAGCACACAAACATGGTCACATAGACACTTGTATATATAACTAATTACTCTTGTTTTCATACAGTGGATGAACTGCTCATAGGTCTGTGTGATTTAACATCAGCGCTGGTGTATTTTTCATCACTGACCAGAGGCTGTGTTTCTCTACACTCTCCTCACAAGCACCTCATTTAATTTAGCTCTCTTAGTGCTAAAATTAAAAATGCATGTCCTCATGCAAGTTTTTGGCAGCTGCCAGCATCGTTTGACCCAGTAAAGACTCTGGATGTCATGTCTCGTCAGACTGACTAAATGTGTTATAATGTTTAACACACTTCAAATACAACTTTTATTGAATGTTGTCTTTTATGTAACACTTTTTTGAATACTTTTGCAGGATTCAACAAAGCAGACTTGGGCAAGTAATGAAATAATTTGGTATTCATGCACAATCTGTGTTTTATTGCATTCCTCAGATACTTTCTGGTAAGGATGAATCCACAACACTTGTAATTGCTGCTGAAAGCATAAGGTTTCTGCACAGTAATACTCACCTACAATAAATTGTTCTGACTGGTAAGATCTCATTCTCCCATAATGCAGAATATCTATAGAGATGCATAGCTGGTGATCCAAAGATGTGATTCGACATATATCATAATACATTAATGGCCAAATATATCTTTTTAGATGCTAGCAAGGCAGGAAGACATGTGCGCTCTGAACATACAGTTCCGTCACTACAAGCAGAATATTCTGCATGCATCAAAATTGAGTATTGATATCTTGTACTTGTGTACAACTTTAGGAGTGATGCAGTAGTACATTTGAGAATGGTACTGAAGGACCTGTGTTATGCAACATAGCATTGCTTTGTAGGGTCAACTTAGGTTATTTGGTTAATTTCGATCGTACTATTCTTTCCACAACCACTTGCAGCAGATGCCACACAGGGACAGAGATAATTGTTATATCAATAGAGAGAGATAGAAGGAAGTACCTTTAAACCTGCAATAACTGATCTTTTTTTTTTGGCCACTTGGGGGCAGCAAAACTAGCTGTAAACATAACATTGAAATGTTATTGCCATATAAAGTTGAAACAAGTTGTCTATTTATGCATCCAGGTACAGTAACATTTTGATTTATTTGGAGTCTAGTTTTTGTCCAATTGGCGAAAGGAATTCCAATATTGACTTTTTGCTCTAAAACAAACATGTGGCTCTTTAGCTGCGAAATGTTCAACTATGTTCACCAGCTGGTCACTAAGTCTGTCCGTCTGCAGTTTGGTGCTGAGCAGGTAACGTACAATGAGGGTCTAGAACGTTTTCGCTGGACTGCCTGCTGTGGTGGGAAACAGCGCTGATGACATGAAAAACCCTGAAAGAGGCTGCGGGAACTTCAGAGATAATTCTCTGTGGGTTCGTCGCCACAAGTGACACTATTCACATTTGATGTAGTCATTTTAACCCTATAAAAATATTGATTATAGCAGCTTTAAAAAAGACTTATATCAAACTCAAAACAGACACAAGACTTGATTCTGTGTCGAAACGCAAATGAACTCACTAAAAAGTGATTTAGGCTTTCAAGTTACATTTACCACTTTTATTTAACACTCACATTTGCTTCTCTGCTTTAACTGCAGGTGCTATTTGCACAAACCTCCACTTCATTCTCCACCTGCCTTTTACACCATTTGTATAAAGTGTGAAGTGTCTTTTCCTGCCAAGTTAATTCCCACGGGGGATTACTTACCATGCTGCATGCATACTATTTATCATGTTACTGCTGTATTGCTGCCGGCTGCAGTTTTATCTCCATTCCAGGACAGTCAAACTGTATTGCCTTCGTCATTTTCAATATATAGTCAAAGTAATGGCATACGTTTTTCCTTACTGAGCTATAGTGGTGTTAATGAAAATATATGTGTGCCGCAGTAAGTCTGAGATCCTCTCAACATCTGCACACATTATGGACAAAATCATTTTTCTTCCATACATAAATTACCACCAGACGCTGTTAGGAGAGCAGTTTGCCTTTAAAAAAAAAAAGAATATAAAACTACAGAATCAGGAAAAAACGAGAGTGTTGGTTCAGAGAAATTAAATAAACAACTAAAAATCAAAAGTCAATTCACAGCAACAGTTCCCACAGTAAAATGATTGTTATGTATTTTTCCTGTGTGTCTATTATTGCTTGCTAGTCTGTTCAAAGGGTTTAAATACTTTATCAGTTTCTACTCTTTGCTATTATCTATATTATATTGTTTTAACGATACAGACTTTTAGGCCCATTAAAACCTTATTGAATCCTGAAGTTGTCTAAGCTCATAACATTATTTAAGCTCACACAAAAGAAAAAATGAGATCTGAGATGCTATGCAATGTGAACTGTAGGTTTGTAGCAATTTGGAGGCAATTCCATAATGAAAACTAAGAAAAAGGAAATGGCTCAACAAGTCTGTTAAACGGCGACATGAAACACAGCTTCAGCTCTGAGACACTCTGGTTGAATTTAGAGCCATCAAAATTTAAAGATACCGTAACAAAGAAACGATTTTCATTATTTAAACTGTGTCTCGCCTGCTTTGTAACCATTGAAATCTAAGACCTGGCATTGTGATCTGAAGATAAAACTGCCAGCAGGACCAAAGAAAACTTCCCATACAGAAAAATCCCACACTGTAACTAACGCAAGTGGCTTTCTTTCAGCTTGTGAAACAGGAAAGGAGTAAGAAGGGGAGAGTGAGGCAGGCAACAGAAAGAGAGGAGGAGAGATGAGAGGGACAGAAGCTCTGCTGCAGAACACACCTCATCTCCATTTTAGCTGGAGGGAGAGAGGGAGAGAGATTCAGTCTGTGCCAATTCACTCTTCAGCTCAAGTGACAGAGAAAGAGAAGACAGATAGGGAAGTGATATTTCAGCAATCTTAAGAGATCCACAAACGTGCGACTGAGGGGGAGAAGAAGGAGAAGAAGGAAAAACACCCCGCCATGTGAAGCATTTGCAAAGAAAGCAAATGAAGAAAGGAAGAAAAGACAGAGAGAGATGTAGTCGGTGCTTCAGTTGCGGTAAGAAACCTAAACAAACAGGTCATTGCAGCACTCACACAGACATGCAGCTGTGGATGCATGCACATTCACTCTGAATGAAAGGCGTATTGATTTAAAGGTGTTTTGGTAGCAGGTGTGTTGGAAATGGAGAAGCTCGGGGGTCTCTTTCTCTCAAGCATCATAAGTTTGTGTGTACGTGTGTCTGTGTGCATGCAGGAACAGATTCAGCTGCAGGGCAATGTGTCTCTGTTTTGTGACATTATCATTATTATTATTAGGATCTACATCCAGCACCTCTATTGCTGTCATACATCCCTCTCTCCTGCTCCCTCTCTCTTTCTCTCTCTCTCTCTCTTTACCGCCCTGTTGCAGTGTGTCTCTGTGTCGTAGCTGCACAGCACAAACAAACCTTCTATAATGAAGAAAGTGTAGGTCTTAAAAGCTTTTATCCTGCTCTCTCTTTCAACCGAGGGATACAAGCGAGGGAGCCTAAGGAGAGACATGTTGGACTTCAACTTCTGCAGAAGCGTTCATGTGACTGGTCTGAAGGAACAATCTTGCTTGTTTGTTTTTCACCTCCCATATGGGTTCTGAAAACTTTCAAGCCTTATAGTTGCCCATAAGAGGATAGAGACCTAATCAATCTAATCAATTCTCCCACACCTAATTGTTTAAGTTAAATCTAGAATTGCACGGCACAAGGGGATCCTGCAATTAGAGGGATTTTTCCAAAGGTATAGCTGCATACTGCGAGCTATCCCTTTGGAAAGGAAACACTGATATTTAGCATTAGGTAAATCCAAAAGTTGACATTTTTCTCTCCAGAAAGCAAATGTGTGTGTGTTAGTGTGTGTAGGGTTTAAATGTGTGCCTTGAAGCCACTTAAAGGCCACTGATACATACAAATACATGTATCAAGGGAAGTCACACAAATGACAAACAGAAAGAAGAAAATCCTGCAGAGGTTATCAAATGAATATCATTTTTGATGTATTTGATTAGTTTTTCTTTTATTGGTTGCCATCTAGGGTACATGTAGATACAGCAAGTAGTGGCGGTTTAGCAAATATGCATAGATATAAAGTGTGTGGGTGAGTGTGTGGGAGGGAAACAGATCCATTTATATGTATGAGAGAAGAATGTTCAATATTGGTTAAAAAGAAAGAAAAACAAGAATAAACAGGTGCAGATTATGATTTCCTATGAGCAAGCAACTTTCACTGCATCTTGTGGGTTCAGCATGAATATGAAAGTCAAACAATTCAGAAAAATGTGGTCTGGCACGTTGAGTAGAACAGCGTCTTTTGAAAGACTGTTTCGCGAAAGAAACGCACATATACACTGCATAAGGTCTTCAGCTAGACTTGAATAGATGTTTTTGCTCAGACTGTCAGTGATTGCCACAGGTTTTGTCAGAAACAGCTGTACCACACCCAGTGCTTACTTACTGTGGTGGCAGCCAGTGTAGGCAGCATGCAAGACATTGGTTCTCCTCACAATTGAGTCAAGATCGAGACTCAAGAGTGGTTTCTCATACTGTTTCATATAAATCCTGTTCAGGGTGAAATAGGTAAAATAGTGCAGTATTTCACAAAAGAAAGGGTAAAAAAAGAAGAAAATCTGGAAAAAAAATAATCAATTCATCAAATAATATACATATATTTCTTTATCCTTTTAGTCATTCTGAAACCCCTGTCATAAATTATTCTTTGATTTGGCTGTGTGACTAAAGGAGAACATTTTACAGTTCAAAGTCTGTTTACAGGTCTTGGAGAGTACTACTGCATATGCGAAAAAGTAGTATGAAGCCTTTTGTGGCTCCAGAGGGAGCTGCGTGAAATCTATAATTGCCTAAAGCGATGTCACCTGAGTCATCGTTGGTTGGGTCTGAAAAATAAAAGTTTGAAAAATAAAACTATCTGGAGGTGTGGATTAGAAATAAGTGAGTTCACCAGATCTCTGTAGCAAGCATTTCGAGGCTACATTAGCCGCTAGCATAACACACTTGAATCGCAAACAAAACTGTTGGTGGTCGGGTTGCATTGTGGGTAATGTAGGCACCAGGGTTTGACAAGGAAGATGAATGTGTGGAATAAAAGAGACGATATCTCTGATTATGTTGCAATTCAATTTTATTTATTTTTTTATCTGTCCATAGTGAGTCTGACAATGTGCAATGCTAAATCGTTCGAGTAATCTGAAATGGATGGACTAGTGAGATGAGATGAGTTTCATGTTAATGCTGGTGCACATTCATATAATTCAATACATCAAACTGTGATTGATTGACTCTTCCGGTTGAGTGCTTGCAAAGAAAAAAACTGTTTATAACTAAATTATGAAAACTTTACCTTGGGGCTCATGGGAATTTAGTTCAGTACAATTATATTCAGTCCATATCTCTATTTAGATCAATACTTTTCTAATGCAACATAGGTCATGCAGCTGTTAAAGAAAAAAACTGTTCTTCCTCAGCTGCCGACTGGGGAGTCACTTCAGATCTTGGATTAAGGTCAGTGCAGCTTTGCATTTTTGTTATTATTACATATCCTTATTGCCGGGGTATTGCTCTGAATAATATGTTAGCTACTGTGCAGTCATACTATACTTTCAGAGGAATCTGAGTCAGAAGAGTCAGGGGATTAATAATGGCCACTAAGAGCAAAAATATTCATCCTATAAAAGATTGTGGAGACCTGGGAAGGGACAGAGTTATGAAAGTAGCCGCTGAGTCATGCAGATCTATTTCACACTCCTTTTCTGAAACGTGTAATTTACCATGCAGTACAAGTCCTTTGTATATACACATCTATACACAGTTCTGGCTTCCTGCAACCGCCAAAAAACACTGAGAGCTTTCGGGAGCAAATGACAAAAAACGGGGACATCAAAATTAAATGATGAATCAATTATTGAGCAGGCTTCATATGAAAAGATGAGAGAGTGGAGATGAAAGTGAATGGCTGATAGAAGAGTATGAGAAGCCCCAGGAGGTAAGAACTGCTCCTGTGTTTTTACTGTTACAGCTCAGAGCTTGGATAACATGCTGCACTTAGTAAACACAAAGTCACTCACTTTGCACTTCTATAACAATTAAACGACATGGTGTTTGAATGCTAATCACTTTCCTCTCCATCTCAATAACTGTGCTTAATTGAATCTGTCCATTCTTTCTCCTTCTTGCTTGTGGAAAAAACATGGCAAGCATCTCTCCACCACTTTCTCCTCATGCGCTAGCAGACGCTACAACCTGCGGAGTTGTGCAGTACTTCCTGTTAGTCATATTTTAGAACATCAGCTGCCAGGATGGAAATACTCTGCAAGTGTTAGGAAAGGTTAAAAGTTCATGTAATTAAAATTGCATTCATAACCACACAGAAGTTCATCACAGAAAATGGACTGATTTGCAGAAATGTAGTCATGCTGTAGCTTTCCTCGGTCCAGTCAGCGTTGTTTCATCTGTGTTCTTATCAACTAACACACAGACCAAAACAAAATCCAAAGTAAATCTCAAAACACTGAGACAGAGTGAGGCTGGAAGATTTGTTTCCATGGCAACTATGCAGTAAGCCTTCTCGGCGTGCGCGCGTGGGTGTGTGTGTGTGTGTGTGTGTGTGTGTGGTGTGTGTGTGTGTGTGTGTGTGTCATGCAGGATACCAGGATCACATTTTATAACTCTAGTGTCTCCCACAGTAAAAACTCATTTGGAAGAACGGTGAAACGTCCCTCTCCCAATGTCTACTACAAGTGAATTTAAATGACTTTGTATCTGGTAATAATAAGATTGTAGTTAATGCACAAGCCTGCAATTAAATAACAATAATAAAAAAGAACAGTTTGTTCCTTTTAAATACAGCCTTGAACCGTGTTCCTGAAGTTAAAGCCTCTCTGTGATGGATTTGTAAATTACAGACTTTTGACGAGCACAACCAAATTAATTTAGACTTATTAGATTGTCTATTGTCTCTATGAGCAGAACATATGTTGTCATAATAATTCAGTGTTTTGGTTTGAAAACCTGTAACTTTAATGAATTTTGATTCCCCCTTGCCGCTCTTATCAGTCTAGTGTCTGTTTTTTTTTTTGTGTTTTTTTTAGCAAAGACATCTCAAAACGTTTCAAAAAGATGACAATCATATAAAAATTCTACACACAGGGGCGTTAATGTATTGATGAATAGTTTTAGCATTCCCACAGTTCTGTAAGTGCAGCCTATTCATAATGTTAGAGGTGGATGTCCTAATTAAACTTAAAGATGCTGTAATTGATATCATACAAACAATTAATCAAATCAATTACACAATATGTAAAGTGAAAGGCATCACTTGTAGTTTCAAACCTATAAAGAATTAGCACCAGACTCTGCAGTTCTTCTCAGCTCCACAGAGCCTTTCAGTGTGTTTCAGCTCATTCTTTGGGTTTTTATGACCCGTAACTTAACACGCTCTTATCAGCATAGTTTGCAGATGCAGATATTTTTCTCAGGAGTTGTTGGCGCCCCAAGCTAAAAGGAGAGTGATTATTTGACTTACATTCATCAGTTGGACAGAAAAAACGACTACGTATGAATGATAATGTCGCTCTGTGTCGGCTGGATGTGTAAATAAGCAACTGTTTGCTAACATCATAACAACTTTACAAGGTGATAATATGTCAGTGTTGCGTTTACATCTTGTCTCGCCGTGCCCTAGTGGCCAAAGAACATACAATTACTGCAGATTTAATGAAACCAAAAGATACTACTTTACTTTTTTATTAAACTTTATATATTTTTACATTTTCACGTAACCGTTTGGCCTGTACAGTCATACTTTATTGTATTAAGTATATCCTGACTTCCATGTAAATTAAAATATGCTGTTGAGAAAAGGTTGATACCTGTTACTCTGATACATCTATGATCTGTTAATGTGATGGTGTTGTACCATGCTCTAGATAGGAGAGCTGAATGTAAATACTGATGTAACTAGTGTGTTTGCGTGTGCCTCTCCCTGTGTGTGTGTGTGTGCCTCAGTGTGTGAATTTGTTCAAGCAGCAGCAGGTGCTACCACACAGTCTTTCCCATAACAGCCTTAAGTACAGAAGGCTGATAATATAACATATCCTTGGGATCTTTTTAACTGTTACATAATAAATACCATTTGTGGGCTATGTTCTAACACTGAACACAGAATGTGAAGCACTGACATGAAATATTTAAGTGCAACAATATTTCATCACTCCTGCATTTTTACCTATTCTCCTTTAGGCTGAAAGAAACACTGCAGATTATAGTAAAGCACAGTTTTTCTCTCTTTTCTTCCTCAAAGACTTTCAAACTTTCTTTCTTTCATTTTTAACATTCATTTGTTTATCATTATTCTATCCTGAACTAAATGTCCTACAACAGTCATGGTCAGATATCTATTGGGAAACAGAGATTACCCTCTGCAGGCTTTTTTGTTCAGCCTTTTGTCTCCCTGCTCATTCATCTTTTCTTCTTCACCTCTCTCTTGCTCTTCTCGGCTGCAGAGCATTTCTGCAAAGTACATCTTTTAAAACTCAAGGTGACCTTCCTAGCTAAGACATCTATTGCACACACATTTGGTTTGGTGTTGGAACTGATATGGTGGTGTAATGCCTAAAAAAGTGTGTGTATTCAAGTGACATATTCCATCTTAATGGACTGGAGCAGAGAGACAGATTTTAGGTTATTTTACTTTCTCTCTTTTTCTCTCTTCTTGTGTTTCTGATAAAACAGTGAGCCGCCACGCTGGGAGTCCTTCACCTCTGGCCAGGATGTGAGATCGATTAGTGTGACAACAAAGGCCGTCATCAAGCTACAGCTCTTGTGCAGTCCCTGATGTTCTACCACTTGAATCAAAGTTATACATAAAAAACACTCGCTTAGGTCTTGACTACAAGGGGAACACAAACATTTCAGTTTTTTTGTCGAGTCTGAAGCCGCTGTAGAATGCTGTTAACAATATAATTGCTCTCTATAAATGAGGACACTGAACCATGTGGCCCTTTTTCCACATAACACACCTTAACATACATTTCTGGTCCAAATGATTCATCTCGCATCTTCATAACAAACTCTTCATCACCTTGTCTGAATCAACTCCTGTGAACGGCAAGGACTATGAGGCCGACTTTAGTGTTTCTACAGTCGCAGTGTCTCCTGTGTGTGTTCGTTGGTGTATGTGTGCCCACCGTTGTGGGCTCACTACCTCACGCACTACCATGGCACGTCTCCTGCCCGGTGCGGTGTGTGTGTCAGATCAAGCCGTGGTTCTCCCCTGATTCTGTCTACCATGAAGCTCCCACTGTGGACTGCAACGACTTGCTCTTGACCAAGCTCCCCAAACCCATACCCCCGAACACACACACCCTGCGCCTGCAGAGTAACCTTCTGTCTGAGCTAGACACTGCGGTGCTGCACGGACTCGCCAACCTCACCGACCTTGACCTTTCCCAGAATCGCTTCAGCCGTGTCAGGACAATAAGTCAGAGCTCCTCCCTGCCCTCTCTACTGTCTCTACACATGGAGGAAAACCATCTCAGTCACCTCCCTGAGGCCTCCTTCTCCTCACTGCCAGCTTTGCAGGAACTCTTCCTCAGCCACAACAACTTATACTCGATAGCACCTGGAGCCTTCACTGGTCTCAACTCCCTACTGCGTCTGCATATCAACAACAACAGACTCACCACTGTTGACCCTCGCTGGTTCAGAGCTTTACCCCACTTGGAGGTTCTCATGCTTGGGGGAAACCCTGTGGAGGCATTGCCTGAGCGGGGCTTCCTGGCCCTGAAATCTCTCCGGAGTCTTGTCCTTGGTGGTATGGGTCTGAGAGGCTTGGCTGAAAAAGCACTGGAAGGGTTGGAGGGCCTAGAAAGCCTCTCCTTCTATGATAACCTGCTGACAAAGGTCCCTACTCAGGCCCTGATTAGAGTGCCAGGACTGAAGTTCCTTGACCTCAACAAGAACCGCATCAAACTCATCGAGACAGGAGACTTCAGAGACATGGTCCACCTGAAGGAGCTCGGCCTGAACAACATGGAGGAGCTGGTGTCCATTGAGAGAGCCGCCCTGGAGAACCTTCCAGAGCTCACCAAGCTCGAAATCACCAACAACCCGCGACTGTCCTACATTCATCCGCAGGCTTTCCTTCAGCTGAGCAGGCTGGAGAGTCTAATGCTCAACTCCAACTCTCTGAGCGCACTGCACCAGCACGTCATGCTCTCCCTGCCGAGTCTTCAGGAGGTCAGCTTACACTCCAACCCACTGCGTTGTGACTGCCTGTTTCACTGGGCCGCTGAGGAGGCCTCTCACCCTCACATTGAAGGCCCACAAACAGAAAAACAAACACCTCGGATGGTGCGTTTCATCCAACCGCAGGCCACGCTGTGCTCTGAACCCCCTGAGCTAAAAGCTCGCAGGGTGAGAGAGGTATCCTCCAGGGAGATGTCGGCCTCATGTCTCCCCATGATCCCTACCAACTCCCTCCCTTCCTACCTTAGGGTAAGAGAAGGAGGGAAACTGGTCTTGCACTGCCGAGCTCTGGCGGATCCACAGCCTGAACTGTACTGGGTGACTCCCTCTGGACTGAGACTTGGTCCTGCACCGAGCCATGCATCCAAAGGTGTACCAGCTCCTGCTCCCTGCCACAGCCTGACCACCTCTGAGGGATTCAACCACACATCCAGCATCCCTCCCGGCCAGCCTCAAGATGACACTCCCTGTAACCCCTCCAAACACTACCGGCTGCTCCCTGAAGGAACTCTGGAAATGAACAAGGTTACCCCCGGCGAGGCAGGATTGTATACTTGTGTAGCTGAGAATGCACTGGGAGCAGATACACGCACTGTTACTGTGGGTGTGCATGGCAGAGAAAAGAATAGAAAGAGGGGGATGGCTGCTAATATGAAGGGATATCAGTTATTCAGAGCGGATGCCATGTTGGAGGTGAGGGATGTCGGACAACACTATGCCATCCTGACCTGGCAGAGCGGACGCAACCTCCCTTCGACTCGTCTATCTTGGCAAGCCATATACTCAAACGCACACACACCCACATACACTACACGCATCCTGGCTGGTACTCACAGCTTCAACCTGACCCACCTGCAAGCAGAGACATTTTACAGAGTGTGTCTACATTTAGGGATCAGTGAGGAAGTCAAGCGGGCCAGCAGGAGATCAAGAGAGAGCCGAAAGCCTCAGTGTGTTTCATTCAGGACGAAGAATGTCCCAGAACCTCAGCCCAGCCTGCAGCTAAGTCCAGAGCTGACCTCCACCGCAGTCACACTAGTGCTCCTCGCACTCATACTGCTGCTGCTGGCAGGCCAAGGCGGGGACAATGAGCCTGGCGAGGGCGCAGGAAAGCACCACAGTACCATGCTCAAGGAAATCAAAAGTCCTAAGGTTCTGATCATCAATCACACAGAAGGGAGCAACACACATTAGCCAAAGCAGAGTGAGGAACTGCTGTTACATCAGGACTGCTGAGATAATTATGTTTGTGCAGATTCAAATCCAGACAAAAACATCGACAACACACACACACACACACACACACACACACACATCTACTGTACGTGTATATACAAAATGTCAAATAAACCCTTTGTGAATCACAGCTAGAAGAGAGGAGTCATAGATCAGAGCATTGGTGTAGAAAGAGATTTGTATTTATTTTATATACAGTATAAAGTATTGACATTGTGTCTGTGTTAAGGTGTATTGTAAAGAATGCCTAAACCCTAAACAGGGAAATAAAAGTGGACAATCATTCTTCTGCAGCACAGCGTGTGAGCACAGAAGAAACAAATGAGTCTGAGCTGCCGATGGACCGACCACGGGACTGAACCTAAAGACAACCTGATTCAATCCAAGGACAGATGTTTGCGGAGGAGAGCAGCTCGGACCTCCAGTGTCCTTGTCATGTTTCCTGTCTGCATATCCACAGACTCAACCATTCTTTCTCTTCAAGCAGATGAAACTCTGTCTTGAGACTGCATTTATATAAACAACCCTTTTGCTTAGCTTACAGTACCTTGAACTGGGTTGTCCATCTCTCAGTACATACTATATACAGTGTACTGATCCTGATTCGCGGCCTAACATCCCACATCCTCTTTCGGCATATAAGTGATCTAAAAGTGATTGTGTTAAATTCTATTTTGAGCTATTATACAATAAAATCTTTTTAATTTACCCGGTTTTACTGTCTATTTCTGTTTTCTTTTCACAAACATAGTGACAGATGAAAGATCTTAAGTCTAAACACTCTACTTAAAGCTCACATATTAGGGAATCATCTGCAGCTACTACTCCCTGCTTATCTGTATGCAGTTGCCATGAATAAGTATGATAATATCTCAGGACATCTGATACCTACTCAGTAAATACAAGACACAGTGTGTCCCCTGCTGGTTAAGACCTGGAACTGAGTTTAGTCAAAGGAGATGGGGGACTAAATCCGCAGTCCTTGAGTTGTGTAGATATGACTTCTAAAGATCAACCACGGGTAATATGAGGTTTCAGCAGTCAGACTTTGTCAAATCAAGTGAAAATCTTCCAATGTTAAAGGTCATTTCTGTATCAAATTTTCTTCCTTGCTGAGCTGCAGCACAGGGAATGTCAATCTAAAAAAAGATTATAGTAATAAAAGTATCACACGACTTGTGTAACTCTGACTAATAAAGCCTCATAACTTGATTTACAATATTGTGTCAAGAAAGACATGAAGACATTTGAAGGTTCTGCGGTAGATACAAGTGTTCCTATTATCTTTATGTTATTTGCACAACTGATATAAGATGGCTAAACTGGAGCTTTTATGGGTCAGAAATGTGAAAGTAATTGTAATTGTTGGTGTTAACCAGTAACCAGTAAATCAGTCTGTGCTCACATTAGGAACACGATAAGCTGCTATCACTCTAAAACTGAGTGACAGAATACCGTACATAGTCCAACACTGAAAAAGTAAATCTTATTCTAAAGTGGTCGAAAGTACATTTTTGTGCTTGTACTTTACTTGAGTGTTTCTATTTTATGCTACTTTATACTTCGACTCTACATTTCATAGGGCAATATGTAATTTTACTTTGTTACATTTATTTGACAACTTAAGTTATACTTTAGGTGAGCCTAGAAATATGGGATATTGCTTTAAAGAAACTTAAAGGAGTCCTGTGAAGTTTTCTTCTAAACAAGTTATACTTACAAACATTCAGTGTTACTCACCAAAATACATTGTGTGTATCCTTGAGGTCTAACAAATATGTTAAATGTATTTCTATCGTCTTAAAACATTAGCAAAGTCGAGTTATAAAGCATTTTGAATCCAGCATTGTTTACATCCATACACTGGCTTGCGGTCTTCTTCTTCTCTACCTTTGCTGCCGCATTGCTGCACATGTTGGCGTATTACCTCCACCTGCAGATCAGTTTCACACCATTGGTAGGAATGTTTATTATGTCACCGATGAGATGAGCAAATCAAACTAATAGGGAAAAAAAGCTCCATAGTGCTACTAGAGGACTGAAACGCCACAGAAAAACGTTTGAGTAAAATAACTGAATAATTCTTACATCACCAAGTCAAAGGTTTCTTTCTTTTTTATGAGCACTGCAGCAAAACTGTCCCATGTTTTCATTCTTTGAGAAACGGTCCTAATAAATCCAGGTTGGATCTTTTATTAAAAACGTAGTTAAGGAAAAACATCGGTCAGTAAAATCAAACTTTCAACAGTAGTTAGACTCTGTATTTATTCACACAAAACATAATACATTTTCTTCAATAAGGCAACACAATACTGTATATACATACAATGATCTATATGTATACCATGTTTAGATTTTATGTTGTCATTTCTTATCTAACAACATGTCATTCTTTACTATCACTAGCAAGTGTAAATAAATAGTTTAGCAAGTCATGTAAAAGAGTACCATATGCGAAACTTCAAGTCATACTGTTAGAACATCCAACGCAAAACAACCCTTTACTCACTGTGGTATTTTGTGGTTATTGATGTATTTTAGCTGCAGTTCAATAACTTGCTGGAATATCAAATCCCTTTTTTTTAAATTTTTTATTTTTTTTTTAAAGCAGTTAAAAAGGGGCCCTGTGGAGTTTTCAAAAGTTATGTTTACATTCAGTTTTGCTAAATAAAATGCGTATGTGTTTGAGGTCTAAAAACATTTGCAAAGTTGATTTGGAGTTATTTTTTTTTTTTTTTTTAATAGCTTTGTTTAATAGCTTGCAGTCTTCTTCTGTGTACCACATGCGTGTCCTTGTTTGCATGCACGAGAAACAGAACAGAAAAAGGGACCAGCTCCAATAAAGGAGGCTCCGCAGCACTAATCAAGATCTAAAACTCCACAGGGAACCTTTACAAACATCCCAACATCAGTTAAGAATCAAACAGCAAAAACATTATTTGAAAAAAAAACAAAAAAAAAAAACAAATTTTTAATATATTCCTTTTCACAAACATCAACAGTAATGGCAATTTCCATTATTCCCATTAGCATTATAAGATACATTAACACTGACATCATCATTAGGTGCTAGAGTGGGTGTCATTCCTAAACAATATGAGGTGCTTGTAGTATGGAAATGTATTTTGTGACATAAAAAAATGTGAAGACTAAAAACTTTTTTTTTTTTTTTTCTCAGTGTGAAATGTCCTTCCACAGTAATGAGCGCGTTGAATGTGCTGTACAGGGTGAGGCAAAGTGAAAATGCTGTTAGCTCGATACCCATTCTCTTCACAGCTGATAAGATTGTACAATCATTTACAAAAATATAATTCTATTCTGCATTAACAAGTGACAGTAGTGATTAGTACGTTTAGACGTTGACAGGACATTAAGTGACATGAATAAAATATACAAAACAATGACAATATCGAAATGAGAAAAATGAACTCAAGCAATAGTACTATAATTTATAGAATGTATACGCAGCACAGAAAGCTGTCTGCTCACATGATAAATGAGCAGAGCTAGATGTTGCCATGTTACTCAGCTGTTTTTGACCGTTTCATTCATTTGAGGGTCGTGCTTCTACAACAGGCCAACAGAGCTGCTCTTTGGTCCCGTTTGCCTGTGCAGTGCGACAGAAAAAAAGTCTGAAATCAAACCTCAAAACTGCCAATTAATTCAAACTCTAAGGGGCATCAAACACTTTTGAAATGTCAGGTAAGTTTGTTTTACCGAAAAGAAACCCCAATCATTATAATCTTTTCAAATATGGTAACACTATATTTGAACCCAAACCTAATTAAGCATTTCTAAGCAGTATGAACAATTAATAAATGCTTTATAAAAGACATTATACTGTTTTATGTCTTTGTTAACAACTGTTACTCTTCTTATGAAGCATTCATAACTGGTGTATTAACAGTTAATCAAGGTTTAATAACACAGTATAACAGAGTTGTAATCAAACATAATCATATTTTAGTAGTTTTAAATACACCTATAAAAAGTTGTAACCCTGCTGTACAGTATGACTATTTCTTAACTATTGAAGATGTATGATTTTATATTATTTCAACTGGTTTACTGTTATCAAACACTGATTTAACTGTTGATGCACTAGACATGAATTTGTCATAGTAACAAAAACATAAATTGACACACATAGTATAATGTATTAAAAACCATTCATGCTAATGTTACTCAACATATATAGTGACTTTGGGTAAAAAGGCAATGCAGAGACAATGATAAAAAATTTTTGTTTTTTAAAAAGTCATTCATTATTTTAATGTGTTGGATATTAGAGCTTTGGCCCAGCATGACGCCCATGAAATATTTAGATCATTCCTTATATCTCGCAACAAAAACACCTTACACTCCATCTCAAAGTCCACACACAGACACACAGACACACACAGACACACACACAGACACACACAGACACAGACAGACACAGACACAGACACAGACACACACACACACACACACACACACACACACACACACACACACACA
>CALSBV010011423.1:8874324-8946277 GCA_943590825.1 Bovichtus diacanthus
GTATCTTCACGCCACATACTTGAACAGTTTCAATTCAATGGGATACGTTTACTCTCGCTGTTTAACAGGCTATGAAAAGGTGTCAGTCTGGGGAGAGAAGTGAGTCAAACGATCTAAAGCAGCATGAATGTTGAGTAAAGCCAAACCGGTAAAAGATATATGCTGACAGCACCACTTTTTTTGCAGCTGAAACGATAAGAGTAATACATCTGCAAAAACATTGGCAAACACTTAATCGTTTACGTAATTATTTTAAAAGGGAGAAAAAGCTAAATTCACTGGTTCCAGCTTCTCAAATATGACTATTTGCTGTTTTTTTCTTTGTCTTTCTACAAATCAAACTTCATTTCTTTGGGTTTCGAAACATTTCTCAGACAAAACAAGTTATTTAAACACGTTAACTTGAGAACGTAACTTCTGGGGAATTGTGATTGGTATTTTATATATATTATAAGTTATGTTATTTCAAATGAAGATTAAATTCATGAATTTATGAAAATCATTTTTAGTTTCAGCCCTCGGCTTTTGTGTCCCAGTCTGATAGACATGATAATATTACGCAGTGTCTGCTCCCCGGGCGTTGTATATATAATACCTGCCCACTGCTCCTAATACAGGGATGGGTTAAATGCAGAGTCTTCATTTCACTGTGTGTGCTGTGCACATGTGTGACGATAAAAAGCAGAATGAGAATCCTCCATTCTGCTTCTGCTTCTGCTTTACATAGGTTGGATTTTTAAGATTACGTTTCTGGCTCTCTTCATCACTGAATTTCAGCCCATTTCTTTTTTTAATACTGAACTGCTGGTAAGATATCTTAACATTTATGAGAACTTGATGGGCAGCAGGACGACATACTGACTAGGGAGTCATGTTCGATCCCCCCTGACATCAACTAACCCTCCTACTGGAGTGACCTTGAGCAAGACACTGCTGGAATCTCATTTCAGGACTGTGCGAGTGTGCAAACTCTGGGCCCACTCACTCTACTTTGTGTGACATTACACCGTTTGTCGGTCTGGAGGGACAGACCGGGTCAGAGTGAACATCGTATTAAAACTGGAATGGTAGCCACTTCATCTTCTGTTGCCATGGAGACCACACGCATGCTTTGATTGACCAGTTAAGCCACAATTTGACTAAAATATACTCGATTAAAGAATAATTTGCAGATTTGTACAGCTTCTCATCCATATTCCTCATCAGCCACAGTATTCCTTCACTTTACAGGCGAGTTTATACCTTTAAATAGCTAAAAGTGTGGAGATGGCAGCGATAAATGAGATTCACTCACTGAATCCCGACCAGCTGCTCTGTAGTGGACCCTGACCTCTAAACTCCCTGTGAAGCTATAAACACATTTCGCCTATTTGACGAGCCATACAGCATCACAAACACGGATGGAGAGAAGGCTTCTGAGAAATGAAAAAAAAAAAGAAGAATTTTCCGGTGCACACATCTGCAGCTGCATCAAAAGATCGAGTATACTCATCCTTGACAAACACACACATGCACTGCAAACACACACGCACACACATCTCAGCTGTAGTTGTAGGTGAAGTTATACGAGCTAGGCTCCTTTGGCACGGGGGGCGGGGCTTCTGGGATTGTGATGTTCTCAAGGTCGAGGAGGCGGAGCTTCATCTCCATGCTGATGAGAGTATCCAGGTCACTACGCGTCAGGTCACTGCCCATCTCTCTGCCCAGCAACGCACACAGCCCGTCAGTCCAGATGCAGTACTACTCCGACATCACACACACACACACACACACACACACACACACACACATAAACGCAGAAGAAAACACACGAAGGCTGAGAATAGTGTCACTCACAGTAGGTCGTATGCTAGTTAGTCGATTTGGACGTTCAGATTCATGCAAATATCATACAAGTTTGAAATTAAATGTCCATGGTTCTGACTGAGCAGCTCTTTAGGTGGTTACAGAAATAATACAAATTATTAGGTAAAGCAGAATTAATAACTTTTCTTGCCACACTGATATAATATTAAAAAAGGGTTATAGAAAACATGTCAGCATTTCTTTGGAATTCCATTTCTGGCCATCTGATGAATGTAACTCCAATATCTTACTCTACTGTTTAGCTCTGTTTTGGTCTACACCATCTCCTGAGGGAAATATCTGGCACCTTAAGCTGCTAAATGCTCCAAGTTAGCTAGTCGCTAACTGTGTCGTCCTGTTTGCCTACTGGTGGTATACTGTGATTTTTTTGGATCTTTTTCTATGAAAATAGCTGCCAGCTGCAGCTGGAAGTGTGGTTAATGGAAGCTGGTCAGAGTGAATCTAAACAGTACAGTTGTGTGCCAGAAAACAAAAATAATGAGCTGAAAGACACTAAAATGGTCCTTAGAATCGAGGGGAACAGCAGAGTCGGGTAAAATTCTCAGTGGGCTCGTCACTAATCTCCAATTATACATATTTGTATTATAATATTTTGGATTTATTATGGAATAGCGCAGCTTTAAGCCTCGCTGTTGCTGAGCTTACCTCATACTTGTTGGGTGCAACAAAATTGAGCGTCTCATCGGGATCATAGAGGACAGAGAAGGCCAACTCCAGAACCTCCTGAGAGCAGCAAACGGGACAAACAACACATTCAGTGACAACAAAGAATGAAGGAACAGCCACGTGACTAGAAGGACAATATATAAAAAAATAATTGGAATCATATTACCTTGTTTTGTTTCAGAGCACTTTTTTCTTTCATGTGAGGGCAGTCCTTCCCGGTCACCACAGACTTGATATCAGAGACAGGGACTGAGAGGAACAAAAAAATTAAATAAAAATAGATAATAATTAGAAAGGATTATTAAGGTCAGCCTAGACACAGTGTGTTCTGCTAGTGAATGCGTCATTGTATGTGTAGTGAAAAGTTTCTGAGATTGGAGAGGGAGCCATCTTACTCTTGTCACTGAGTAGCTCAAAAGGCACTTCACCCTGAGGTGACTCATCGAGGTCTCCATAGTGCAGCACTTTGTGATTCAGTGAGAGTCTGCAGAACCAAAACTTCTCTACAAAAGAAGCAGGGAACACAATGCTTAGCCGATAAACAACAGCGGCCATACTCCTTCAGCAGAAAAAAAAAGCAAAGTGATTGTATTGATGCTGTATGTACCTTGCCTCCGGCGGTTCCCCAGCTTGCGGAAACAGCTCCCCTCACACAGCCGATTGAGACGCTGTTGCTTGATGAGCTCTAAAATCTCGGGCTGAATTCTCTCCCGCAGCTCACTGGAGGATAAACACACCATGAGCAACAAGGAAAAATACACACAAATGTTTACGACACTATGCCATTTACTATTATTTATGTTAACTACAGACTGACATGATAGGAGGAGACTGGAAGTCGTCCTGGCTCATTCTCTCCGACTGCCGCAGACGCAGAATCTCTGAATAGTTGAGGCCTCGCAGTTTATTCTTCAGCTGGTCTAAAGACGACGGCTTCATGGCCAGAGCCCTGGTGATCTGCTCACGGACCACCTGCATCACCTGCTCGGGGGTTAAAACGTACACACGCATAAACAGAATGAGTGATGAAAGGGAGTATTCTCCTCAGTTGGCAGATCTAACGTTTACAGATCACTGGTTTTTAGTGAACCGTGAATATTGTTTAAGTTGTAATATAGATTCAAATTCTAAATCATTTGAGTGCTGCGCAGCTTCTTCTCTTTTTCTTTTTTTTGCATGTCTATTCATTGTGTTTAAACTAGGTATTTCTGCACAGTTGTAGACAAATATTATGCTACACAAATTAGTATTATTCTCTTTGTAGAATTAGATTCCAGTGGTGGCTGCGTAGGATTGTTTCTGACTCTTGTGATCCAAACATTTTCAATAACTCCAGAGCGTTGTTAAATCCAAAAGGAAAAATGTATTGAGAAAAGATAGATGTAATCATTTCCAACATGTTTTTATCCAACCAAATATTCTGCTTCAATCATATCTGTTGGCTCTTAGCCTTTCAAAAACAACATTTTCACTGCGGTCGAAAGCTTGTTTGCTCTCCCGCTTGCTGCACACAAAGGGGACAAGCAACTGTATTAACAGCACCCTAAATTACATTTATATAACCACAATAACAAGGTGATAAAACCATAAAGATATGGAGACAGACATTCAAACCTTCATTTCAAAAATCTCCGTAGTAGCTTTGAATGTAAAAAAATATATTCTTTCGGTACAGCCCTAGCAGCTAAATTACTTTTTAAATGTGAAGTCAGACATTACTCTCATTCATTCTTCGTGATGCAGTTCATTGATTTATTTAGCACTTTTGCTTGGGGGCGTCACCTTTTTTTTTTTTATTTTATTTTTTTTATAAATTCTAAAAGTTCTGGGCAGAGTCCGATGTAGTACAAGTTTAAATATCTAATATACATCTGTGAGGCCTGGGTATCCAATATAAATATATATCTATGAGGCATGGGTTAGGAGTTATATGAATATGTTAAGGACAGCTGTGAGAGCGCTTTAATCTCAGACCTTATTGAAGTCCTCAGCTGTGGCCCTCATCTCCTTCCAGGTTTTATTAAGCAGCTGGATGCAGACACAGAAGAACTCCTCCCATGCCCGGTCATGAGTGAAGAACATGGGGTGGTAGTCGTTGCAGCCCTCATTTGCTACACAAAAGAAAATAATAAAAAAGGGAAAAATTTAAAATTAGCATGAAAGGCAATTTCTGAGACATTTTAGGATTGTAAATGAATAAAAGCACAACAGCTGCACCTCTGTTCAAATACAGATGTACTTACGCAGCTCTCCAACCTGGAGGATCTCGCACAACATTCGAGTGAGTTCGATGGCACACCGGCCGAAGGGACATTCATGCTTGTCCTCGCGGCTGCTGTTCTCCAGCACAATCTGTCACGAGTGAGAAGACATGTTATGTGTGGCTGACTTTAAAACCTCTGTGAGATGAGCAAAGTCATGCATGAGGCCAAAACGAACCCTGATGTACGTGTCCTGGTGAACCTTGGCGAGGTACAGCATATTATCCAAAGCCAGCATTCCCGGAGGAGTCTGGGTGAAGTCCATAGCCGGATTCACATGGTTCTGCATTTGAAACAGAAAAAACATGAGCCAGGAGCCAAACATTTTTATTTCTACTTAAATCTATTCATACAGCTGGTTTTACAAGTATTACAGAGGAAACGGAGACTGTAGTGGAGACTCACAGTGAACCCCAGCATCTTGTAGTCCTTGGTGTACATGGCCTTTCTCTTTTCTGTACCAGTGGGGTCGTTTTCTCCATCGAAAGCAATCCTACGCAGCTCAAAAATGATGTCTCTCTGAGCCTGAAGCACAGCAAGCAAACATGTTATCGGCATTAATAGTGACACTTTTGTCAATAAAGCAGCAACAATTATAATGATTTTTGACTAATCTCAGAATAAATAGATCAGAAATGATGTTCCATGCTGTGGGACTTTTACACAGTGCACTTTGTGCATGCAGATCCCAAGGCTACATCAACACTGTGAAGCATTACTGATGAAAACAAGCAGGAAAATGTTACAGTTCTAGTCCATTTTTTACACTTACATCTATCTCAGTGTAAACCCAACGGAGATGAGGTTGTCTCGGATTATTAGAACTTTTAAGGACCACTGTTAAATTAACCATGGTGTAACTTTGAACACACCATAGATGCATTTTTATATTCAGTTACATCTAAAAAGGCATTTGTTGAATTCGCTCATCATGTTATATTTTGAAGAGATTACATGGCATTATGGAAATACACAAGCCAATGCCCTGCCTAACTGAACATTTATTATCTAAATGTATTACCTGGTCATTGGGATCCATCTTGGTCATCATTCGTTCTTCCAAAAGGTTGAAGGTCAACACCTGCAGCACATACAGCTGATGTGCCATTTCTGCTTTGATTGGTCGATTTCCTCTGATAACATGCTGATAAAAGAAAGAAAAGCACTAAATTAAGAGCAAAGCCTCTGTTTCGTCTACAATTTGTACACCATCAAGTCACACATAAACATTTTTTAAAAATAAACCTCAAAAGCCCAATAAATTGTTCCCCACTGGAGAGAAACTAAAGGTGGTCTGCGACTCAAGAAAGAAAGCTGATGCTGTCATCATCTTTATGGACTGATTGCACTCCGTGCATAATGCCAAGGAAAATGATGTGGCATTATAAAAACACCCTGTGAGAGTCCAACAGGTAACCAGGTCTCATTAACAGTGCACAGTGCTGGAGCTGCTCCAGGATGCTTCCCTGCTCCAGGGAGCAGGAGTGCAGCGTTTTCCTCGCTGACATTTGCAGACAGTTCAGTCAGGCACTTCCAAAAAAGTCGGTGCCAAAAGGAATCATTTTCAGAGGACATTTTCTTCCACTTCACAGACTTTATGCCAGATCACACGCCATGCTGGTTCTCTGTCGCAGCTCTCTAAGTGAGTAAATCTTTACACTGTCTGAACTGGTGGTCGCTGGGATGAAACAGCCCCACGACGACCACCAAACGCCAGCGCTGCATAGTCAAAGAAGGCTAAACAGAAATATAGAAAGTTTTCCGATGTTTTAACAGCCACTAGTTTCAAAACACAATCTCTGAGAACTGCTCAAATCCTGTGCTCACACTTGGATATTTCATAGCCGTCTGAAAGCTTAATAGCCAGGAAAGTGGAGCGTTAACTCTGATGTGCAGCTGTAATAGCTAGAAATACTTTCAGACTTTCATTTAAGACTTGATACTCACATTGAGGATAATGGATCGCAGGTGTTTCTGAGCCAACGTGCTTGCCATTTCCTGAGGATAAAGAGACACATTATTCCGACACACAGGGCAGATTAAGGAAGAAGCTTCAGTACACGGCAAAGCAGTGCACACAGCAGTATCTTTACTCATGTTTACCTACAGTAAATGGGGATTTTAAACTAGTGAAATGCAGCAACACTCTGAAGCTACATTTCCAGCACTGGTTTCAACCATTTGCCCTTCACACCTTCTGTACAACATCTTCAATCTGTCAACACAGTCCGTCTGCTGCTGCAGCAAACTCTATCTTAATTTGCATGGATTATGCAGTGGCTGTCCATGACACAGAAAGAGACAGAGAGCGAAGGAGGAGAAGGGCTGTGGAGTGGAGAGGATGGTATGAGATGCTGAGGGATGTGTACTCACAGTGAGGTGCTGCTCCAGCGGGTTAGTATACTCCTCCTACAGGTTGAAGGGAGGGAGGAGGGACGTGGGTGTAACAGTGATGGAAACAAAGAGCGCACACACATGGACAATGAGATACAGGGATACATCACCGGCACAGCATGCAACGAAATAAGAACATAAAACAGCATAATGTCAAATAAGAACGTCCAGTAGTCACGACATATATCTGTTTGAAAACCCTCACACGGCCTACGGGCAGTATCAGACGACCACGCACTTACTGGTTTATCGGACTGGTTTCGAGAGGATTTCACAAACCTAAGAGCTGTGAAATTCTGTCAACCCACAGATCTTTAAACCTCTATTTATGCATGAAAATCACTGCGGTGTCCTGGTAGCTCCCTTAGCGGAGATGTTTATCATGCAACCTTGAGCTGTCAAGGATTTTCTTCACTGTGAATGTGCAATAACACCGAAACTGGAGGGACAACTCATCAGTGATGGTGTGATGCATTGGACTGTTGGTCCTGCCACGCTGCTGCCAGAATTGCTGCATGATTTTAAGGATTCTTTTCAACAAGTCACTTTTAATTTGAAAACTATAAAATATGCATGAGTGTGAAGAAGAAAAAAAAGCGTACGTTTAGACTTTAAAGAGGAGCTCCACTCTAATGTACTTCATTTTAGTACCGTTATGATCAGTTCAACATTGCCAGCCACATGCAGTATGTACTGCGTGTCCCTCGGCTGCATTTATCTCAAAAGAACTGACTCAGTCGCCCTCCAGTGGACAACAACAGCAGCTGGAGATAAATGCATGTTCAAGGACAACTGTCCAAACATACTGTGCGTCATATGGCCAAAAAAAATAAAAAACCCGCAATAAAATTAAGGCAAATACTCCCCCTCCTCTTCTCACTATGTCATCTAACCCTCCGCCTTCATATCAACTCTCCTTCATTTTTCCATCAGCATTTTCAAAACTGAGTGAGGGTTTTTCAAGGACTCATTTGCATTTGGAATAGAAATATTTTACTTCAGAAATACTTACAGTCTTGATTTGCTCTAAATGTAATGGAAAGTAAACACATCTTAGTTCAATAGGGTGTTTTCTTAAGCACAAATCAGGGACATCTCAACATCTCACTGCTCTACGTGACGTTTTATTTTGTGACAGTTGGCCATATTAAAGTGATTACCACAGGAACATTTTGATCAAAGTGTTCGCACTAATTATCAAAAGAAGGAAATCCGACATGAGCAGCATTAAGGCAGCCATTTGTCATCGCTGCATGTCCTTTCAACAGACCAATGTCCTTCTTCTCCTGCAAATCCTCAGCTCTCACTTTGTGAACTAGTGTTACTAGTTTATACATAAATTGCAATTTACTGTCAAAGTGTTGCATTTTGTTGGATACTGAAATCTGATATGCAAAAGACAAAGAGCTTAGTTTGTGATAGATAAACTGACTGGAGAGATATCTGCCGTATGTTTTTGTTTATTTAGTTGTTGGAAAATCCTTTTGTGAAACAAAAAAATTTAATTAAATATTTAGTTAGCTGCAAATTGTATAGTATTTAAATTCCACTTTTATGACACTTATCAGACTGCTTAAAGTTACAATATTTTTATTAGATTATATAAGTGAGATTTATTGTGCTGTAGAATGCAATCAGAGTTTTTGCTGATTAATTTTTGCATTTTCCTCAAAATCAAATTCCTAAAATATTATTATCTCGATCTAATATAGAAAAGCTTTTTAATAGAACAAGGCTTTGAAGTGATGCGTTTCAATTGTAAAAAAAAATGGCAAAATAGTAACACATACAAATCAAAATTCAACATGGAGAACCATAATAATAAACAAGACACGCGCGGGACAAGTGACGATGTATGAAACAGGATGAAATACGGCAGTATGCTCGTGCACTGTGTGAGCTGGGACAGAAGTTATCACTGCGGGGTGATAAATGAAACATTATGACACTGATGAGTAACACACTGGACGGCCATCCAATGAAGCGCTCGCTCCTTTAATCTTTGTACATTTGGCCGTGCTACGAAGGTATTTCAGATTCAGAATGCATCTGTTGATGTTTCTGTCTGACTCTGTTAAATCAAACAGAACTTAATGTCATATTTTGGATGTTATGCAATTAATTTTTCATGTCATTTGTTAAATATTGCTCACCCTGCTAACAATGCCAGGTTTCATTTAATCATCTCAGTGGGGTTTTTTTTTTTCACACTCTCCATCTCCATCATAAGCACATTGAGAAGTATGTGATATAGTGTACCACTGGCTGGCATTGAGTCCATCCTTGAGTTAATCATAAATAAGCCCTTTTAACTGAATTTAGCTGACAAATGAATCCTTAATTACTGCATTCCGCTCGGATCCTATCCAAACTCTTTGACTATTTGGCACAAACAGTCATCCTTCAGTTGGTCGACCTTGCTGAGCTATTCTGAAATAACTGCAGCATAGCAAAAGTGCAAACTTCAAAGGAAAGCGGTTCCTCTTTTGAGTGAGTGTGTCATTACAGCGGTGACTGTCAGACACAATCATGACAGCCGGCAGACAGACGCCTAATTCATGAGATTAGCTTTAGTAACGAACCTGCTGCTGCATACATTAGCTGGCAGGGTGAGGCGGCAATACCCGCAGCTTTCTAACATGTGACTATTATGACTGAATGTCAATCTATTATGAATGGGTGGCTTTTTTTAGAGCGTAATGTGAGGACGGAACATCATTAGTATTCTAGCTACGTCTATCTATTATGCGTTTTCAGTCCTTTTCTCTAATACAGCCCACTGTGCACTGACCTGCCGTCTGTCCTCAGGTGCCTTCAGAAACAGAGCATTGATGAGGGCGATGGCGTAGGTTTGGATCTCCTGGTTTGACCTGAAGGAATATCAAGCATCGTAACAACCAGTTAGAAGCATCTTGCTCCACCAATGTTCACACAGAGTTTAAACTACAGGCTAAAAACTATGCTGCAAAGCAAATCACCTTACTTTTATCGCTATCACTACAAATACTTGGGATGGGTGCAGGATTTTTAGAAGCCACGCCTTCACACCAACAGTTTTGAATAATTTTAAAATATTCTTCATTTTGTTAAACGAGCAGTATCTTTACCTATTTATTATCTTAAAAGTCATTGGCCGTATTTTCATTACCATAAAATGACCAAAACCAACAATGAATGGAGGCTACTAACAAGTAGCTTTTTCCTCTGTGCCATAGAGTTCTATTGTTGTCCAGGAGCTTTTACAAAACACATTTAAGAGCCACACTGGGTGATATGAGCCATCATATCCATTAACTTTGTTATTTTGGCACCACATGAGTAGTGTAATAATCTGCTGCTGAAAGTAGTCTCTCTAGTAGCACTACTTACTTCTACTTGCTTGTACATGTGACCTGTTTTAAGGTTTACGTCTTCAATAGGAACCAATGGGCTCAGGGCTGAGAGCTACAAACAGGATACTGTAGGAAAGTATTGAGAGACAGACTAACGCATTGTTGGTTTTGTTTTTGTTTTTTTATGATATTTGTTGACAATAAAAAAAAGACAGAATAACAGAAGCCTTGGTGTAGGGGTCATCTAAGCATCCTGAACGCACCATTTAAATAGCGCCACGAGCCAAATATCGTGGCAAATTTCTAATACTTTATTTCCTAAGTTACCCCACACTGTTATACTCATCTGCCCCCCCATATCAGAGTGCGGGACGCCCCTGTGCGTGTGTGTGTGCTCACACTTGCAGGTGCCCGATGAGCTGTCCCACGGTGATCTCCTGTGCCACCCGATGGTAGAGGCTGTGGCTGTTGAGGACCATGCTCTCGAGGATGGCTAGAGAGCGCTGCAGGATGGACACGTCCACCATGGGCTGGTTCACATAGCCTGCAATCTGAGTGAGGACGGAGGAGAAGACCAAGCAACATGAAGATAAGTCTTGAGTGTGTAACATCCTCGACTGTGCATTTCCGAGTCAATTCAACACGAGCTTGCACACTTTAAAAGATTGAAAGTTTCCTCTCCTTGTGAAAACATCTGTAAAAGAAAACTAAATCAGGAGTTCAGAAAGTTTCCCCGAGTGGCCACAAAGTTTTCAGAGGAAAACTAGTCACATACTGTACATACTGAAGGAGCTCAAAATAATGTGGAGTTGCTAGGCAACGCCGCCCACTCATTTCCGGCATGTAGGAAGAAAGGTTGCTGAAGTAATTAAATAAAAAGTGCATGAATAAAAAAGACCTTGAAATTTTGAACAGTGTAGATGTGTCCAGTGGAAACTCTGTGAAACTAATGTGTTGATGAATTGCTCTTTTGTTGGAGGAGGAGGAGGTACCTGTTTGATGAAGGAGAGGGAGATAAGGTCCCAGGACACAATGCCGTGATCCATTAGCTCCAGGAAGGCAGTGAGAGTGAAGGCCAGCATTTCACCAAAGCTGAAGGAAGTGAAGAACAGTTAGTAGAGGCCTTTCACATCATCTGACCTGCTCCAGCTCAGTGAGACTTTCCCCTCATTTTGACGGACAGGGTCTTAAAAACTCCCCTCGTAATCCTTTATTACCCTCCATTTTGATAAAAAAAATGTTTAAGTAATAATCAGACATAGGCCTATTTAAAGTTAGTCTGTAATTTCTAATCCAATACATGTTTTGTGAAATGAAGTGAATATCTCCTACGTTCCGCGAGCATACACAGCCCTGGCTCTGGGACAGGGCTGTACCGAATGTCACTTTGTTTTTTTACATTTGAGCTTCTATTGAGGTTTTCGAATGAATATTTGAATGTCTGTTAATAGGCCTATCGGTGTGTGCCTCTCTTTGTGTGTGTGTTCGGCAAGCAGCAGAATATTTTGTTAGATAAAAACATGTGAATTTTGGGAATGACAACGTCTATAAATAAAAAAAAACATTTTTAGGAATTTTGACTGAACTGAGACAATTACAGATGGAGCTGTTTGAGTGTTTTTTAATAATTAATATACAGAACAAGCTGAGATTATACATTTATAAAAGGGAATGGAGAGAGACACCAACCGTGCGGTCACTTTTTATGTCAACACTCACAACGCAGATTAAGCCCCCAGTACCCTAATCTGCCAAAATCACAGACGGCCTTCAGATTTTTCCGTCACTGACAGAATTTTTGTAACATTATTCGTTTTACACGACCTCTGGCCAATTACCAAGAAATAATAATAGGCCACATGTATAAAGATGTAAAAATATCATCGCTGTGAAAAAAAACTGAATTTGTGCTCACTGGGTGCCGCTCTCAACAAGACGTGCCAGCGTCCCGATGCCCTCCATATTGATGAACTCTGCTGCAAAGGTTGGGTCTGCGGACAGCTTGGCGAGCTCTTTCAGAGCCTCCAGCCGAGCATCGATACCGTGAGATTGGATCCTTTCCAGGAGCTGACGAGCAGCACGAGCCTGTCACAAAAAAAAATAATAAATTCACTGCATTATGATTTTATGGCATCAGGCCGTTCTGAATCTGACCTACGTAAAAGTACCTGCAAAAGGTTTGTTGTTGTATTTGGTTTCATGTATGTGAACACTGATACATTGTACTATATAATATCAATGCAAAGTAACTACAATGTGCCAACTGTTTAAATATTACAGTTAGACTTACTTGATTATACAAGTTAACTTTTTTCAGTTTTTTTGCACTTCAAGGAAACTTTTTGTTCTTTGATGAGATTACAATCTATGAAGGATGATGGTAGATGGACTGCCTTTATATAGCGCTTTTTCAATCTTTGCGATCACTCATGCGCGTATGAATGCGCTTTACACACATTCATACAAAGTCCGAGGCTGCCATACAAGATGCACATCGTCAGTAGTGATAAACATTCACACACACACACACACAAACACACACACACACTCACTCACTCAATTTGAGGTTCAGTATCTTGCCCAAGGACACTGACATGTTCGCAGCAGGGGCTGGGGATCGAACCACTGCCCAGTTCATTATGTAATGACAGCTTCAACTCAACATGGTTAACAAAGCCTGTATGACATACATTTTACCAGCCTTTGACTGATTTTGATTTGTGTAAAGATGACTGTAAAAGGCTAGCAAGAGAACTTCAAAATAAAACATTAAGGGCTCTATTGGTGGTGGCATGAAGAAAGGCACATTTTCTTTGATAATGATAGGTCAAAGTTGAACCAGGAAGTCAGCCAATAAAAAGACTCAAGTTGTAATATATCTGAATTATTCCTTAAAGAACAGCTTAGTGCACAGTGCGTCGGGCAGCACTCTGTTGTGTGTTTTGGTGGTGGAGGCGCGAGGTTCTCCCACAGTGCACTTGGGAGGAAGGGTGGGATTAGGGAGAATATATTATCATATATTATTATTGAGTGGTGGAGGCTGGTATCAACCATGGCAAATCACATCAACCACTTTCATCCTTTTAAAAGCAGTGCTCTCCCACCCTCATGTGTCAGACTATAGAGTACAGACAAGCGTCTTAAGAGGAAACTTGCAAGAAACAAAAAGTTTGCCTGCACAAAAGCAGAGTTTGGTGATGTTCATGTGTTTAGATCGTTTTTAAGTCACAACAAAACAAGAATTTGAAAATTGAGTGAAAAAGAAAAAACACACAAGTTTGTCATTATACAAATAGCTTACTGCATCTTATTTGAAGGGAATTACAATTTCAAAACTTTCTAATAAAGACTCAACTGAGCAGGACTTTAAAAAAAAAAAAAAAAAAAAACATTTTAAAGAAGTTGACTCACAGGTGAAATGGCTAATCGAAGGATGGTCCCGTTCTTGATTTCACCACGGCTCTAAAAGATAATGAAGGAAGAATGTTTTCACATGTTCAACACTCATTTTAAATGCCATCAACACAAGCTTAAGAAGAAAACAGTGAAGCTCACCTGCTCAGTGATATAAAGCTGAGGGCCATCGGCATAACGCAGAGCAAACTGCTCTGAGCCCGATAAAGACCAGCTGAGGACAGAGAGAAATGTCTATTAAGAAGTAATATTTATAAACTCAAGTACTAGATACCAACTAAAGAAGCAGTGGGACATAAAGTAAACTTGTTTTTAATGCAGCATCTAGTATTCATGAACAAAATGTGGTTGAAAGGGTTCTTCCAGCAGTTGAATTTACACGAGTGGCAAAACTGAAAGATTGTGGAGGAGAATTATTCAGTGGGTGTTATAGTAACAGTGAAGGGCAAATAATTCTCAGTTTGAAATGGAAGAGGGAGGCAGTGGGTAGATACAGCCAAGAGGTGGATGGGTGAGATAAAAATTGCAATATTCATCACTAAAGTACAAGACAAAAAAAAAATACATAAAGACAACAGTGAAGCACAAAATCCCATGTTAAGACACAAGCAGACATGAGACAGATAAAAGAAAGAAACAATGTGTACAAATGTATCAACCGTCAGATCTTATGTCTGTGTGTGAGCCACTGGAATGCTACACAACTATACCTGTGCCTGATTTTGTGTTGTCACAGACGTGCAAACATTCAGTTAAATGTTGCCAGTATTCAAATCATTTGGTAATCAAACAGAAAGTCAGAGGCAATAAAAAAATTCATCAGAAAAATATTAAAGTCAGCGGGAGTAATGCTTACCCATCACATACTTCCCGTATTATTGAGGACAAAGCTCGTTTCTGCAAGCAGAGAAAAAACATTGCAAACATACAAAATGACAACATTGCAACAACGACAGCTTCTACATACTCACAAGCTATATAAAATGTCCATCATCATCATCATCATCATCATCATCATGATCACATGAAGGTTTATTTATTATAACAACCATTAAGATACTTTTACATTCAAAACTAATCAAAGCACAATGTCCCCCTTTAATAATCAACTTTCTAAATGTTTAGTTCAGTTATTAAGTGACAAACTGGAGATGTGTTTAATGTCACGTTTTATTCAAATACAGACCTGGTCCATCTCTATAAGCTGAGCATTAGCACCAGGCCATTCAATAGCCACCTTCACGATGTCGGCTGGGGGCGGCATGGCTATCTTATCGCAGTACCCTACAGGAGAAAACATTAATTAGTTTTATCTCTAATACAACTGCACCTGTTGGACAGTATTTGACACCAGTTGTTAAAACTGAATTGCATTTGAATGTGACAAAAATCCCTGATAAAAGGATAAATAATCAATCATCTTTCACACCTCACCCGGGTTAGAATGTAAGATAAGTTTTTATTTCATTGTTATAACTCAAGCATTTTTGGTTTTCAGGCTGAAGGTTGATTAACTTCCGAATAATATGAACTAAATGTTATACATCACCTAATGGAGAAGTGTTGAGGGGTCAATCACTCTCACAGCTCTGCTGTATAAACCGCTGAGTCAGCTCCCCTGTGAACACAGAAACCCAGCTGGCGTGTCAAAACCTTGTTTTCCTTAAAGCCCAAAAGCTCAGTTTGCTCCATCTCTGCATTTACTCTCCTCTGAACTGAATCTGTCAGTGAACGGATCAATAAGCATGTTTTAAACACACACACACACACACACACACACACACACACACACACACACACACACACAGCTGTGCTTCGTGCCCTTGACATTATTTCCAATTAATAGTCAAATAAAAAACCTGGAAATATGTAAACCCCCATTTGTGTAACATTTTCCTGAAATTTAACTTTTAAGTGTCAAAACAAAATGTTTTTGATGTAATCGCAGAGTTTGAAGAAGTCAAACTGTGTTTCTGTTGTGGAGAAACAAAAAAGACATAATATACCACACAACACTTTTATGGACATATAGAGTCTGACCTCTATATTGCTGGACAATTTTAGCTTATCACAGATACATATTTGTCGACTGATAAGTAAAAAAATTGCAGTACTGGAATGCTAACGATATTTTTGAGGTAATTTAGAAATATCTTGCTACAATTCAAAACAGCCATATTTAAGGCTTAAAGCTATATGACCCGATATATTGTTATCCATTTTTTAAACTCTAATATTGTATATTTATGTAGGCCTAGCTATCAGCCTCAAAATCCCAGTATCGGTTCAGCTCTACACCAGCGGTTCTCACACCTTTTCAGACCAAGGACCACTTAACCAATAAAAAACACTCACGGACCACCTAACTCCCCACATATCCAAAAACAATAGACCTGCTTACCAACAGTATATTACACATTACAGGCTAATATGAGTTTATGTGACCTTCTCTACATCGCTCGTTCACACATTAAATCAACAACACAAATACAATACGGATCCTACAAGCATTTCATTCATATGCGATCTAAACGGTAAATGCTGATTTTACACATCATATGAAACATAACTACATTTATTACTGAGTTTATGTCCGAGCGAACAGAGTGAGTGAACGTACTTATGAAAATTTGGGTTTTTTCACATCCAAGCTTTTTTCATGAAAATATTTCATGAAATATTTTTTGACATTCAAGCTTTTTTCATGAAAAGAAATTTGTTTTTTCACATTCAAGCTTATTTCAAGAAAATTATTATTTTTTTGACATTGAAGCCTTTTTCATAAAGCTTTTTACATCAGGGGTTCTCAAACGCACACACAATCACTTGTCGCTGCTGCTGAACCAGCTGTAGCTGCTGAACCACTTGTAGCTGCTGAACCACCTGCATCAGGACGATGAACCTTCACTGTTGCATCAGATTTTTCATTTAATTTTCTTTTAACTGACCCGATCTTGAGCCATCGATCCATCTTGTCAGTTGACCGCAAAGATCATTTATGACGTAAGATCGTAAAACGAACCCACGTAGCTACCAGTGGTCCGCGGACCACTCTTTGAGAAAGACTGCTCTAGAAGTATGTGAAAGAAAACACCATGATAATATCACTATTTATTATCACCATGCTTGAAAACAAACAGGGTCCACAGATTTATTACAAGGTCCTTACATTTTGCATTTGAGCAATGAATAAATAAATACACCAATTAATCATAAGTACAGCATGCTCCAAAAGCTGTGCATAGATAGCTACAACGTAGAACAAAATAGAATATATTAACCGTCTGGCAATCTGCTCTCAAATGACACTTTATTGCTAAGTCTCATGTAGATCACATATTTAGACAAATTACATTTTTACAACCGTTTGATTTGCATCATAGCAAAAGCACACTATTATTTACACAGAAACGTTGAATGTGGATTTTATTAGCCACTTTACATCACCATGAATTTTACTGCCGCACTTATCAAACTCGTTTCATTATTTTCTCCAAAATACAAGAGGAAGGCGAACACGGCAGCGACCAGTCTTTGGCAACAGACAGGGAAGAAACGTGGTAGAAAAGAAAAAGACAGTGCTGTTCTCCAAATGGCTCTTTGCATTCAGGATACAAAACACTTTGTGTGGCTTACAGCAGCTCGTTTGGTGATGATTAAGATTTCTTTTCAAACGGTTACGAGTGGAACAACCTGAACCAGCCTGAATCAATGACTTTCTTCCCGAGACGCTAACCAGTGTGCTAGTACATTTCTCTCACTGCAGCAAAGTCTTTCAGAGTTTGTCTGATGCTATAAATATGTTCAGTTCACGTCAACCATGGCTCTGACGTCTGACACTGTCGTCCTTTGATCATTCTTAAAATAAAGAATATTTTGCTCTCAAACACAAGTTAATTCCTTTGAGATAACAGACTCAGTTGTCCATGCATCATTACACTGTGGCTGCTGGCTCTTTATGATGAAGACATCTCAAAGTTTTAATACCAATGTAAGCTGTGATACGATAAATAATAAGCACGCCTGAATACCTTCGTCTGCATAACTTTGAACCACAGGATCACCGCATTGCCTTCCCCACATAATTTGCCACAAGCTAAAAAGATTGACAGACTGAATTAGGGTGATGTTTAAGTGATGAACATCAACAACGACAAACAAAGTTGGATTCTGCATGATGCAATGCTACAGAGGGAAAACTGCTAATTAATTTCAGATTTCAGACAGCCATCTGATGAAAGACTGACCCGCCTCCACATCTTTAAGCAGACTGCTCATCACATCACATAACGTGCAATCTCTCAGCACTTTCTGAAAAGTTCTTGTACTAAAATCATGTTTCCCACAAGTTCTGGTGCTAATCTACATTTATCAGCACTGACATTTGGCCAAAGATTTGCACAATGTTAAACAGCGTTATAGCCATGTTGTTATATATACACATGCAGCATGTAGGACTGTTGATATTTATAATATATCATCATTATATTAGTTTTTTCTTTAGTTTTTTTTTTTTTTTTTTAAATAGAAATACTACGAATAATGACAATTCATTGTTTGTCTAAAACACAACAAAAATGATTAGTCGTTTGTTTCCTCCAATAATAATTTGTGAAAACATTGAGAATGCAGCTCAAAATGAAAGTTCAGGTTCTCAACATTGACATGCAGTCAAATGTAATGAAAATCAAGTAGACAATTCTGGAGGTGGTATAGGTGTCATTTTGTTTTTATCATATCACGCTACTAATAACATTAACGATGGCTCTGATACCCTAATAATAATAATAATAATAATAATAATAATAATTTGAGGTATAAATAAGTCATATTCTTACCTACAGATTGGCCTATTACTGAAAGCTGCAGGCCCCAACGAGGTTTTATACAGATGAGATACCCGTCTACTAAAGTCACACTGATAAATCATTTGATTCTCCAGCAGCGTCTGGATATGACTGGCTTAAACCAAATCTTAATGTTAAATGAAATTTCCCCACCTGACTTTAAATGCCCTCGTTGCATGGGCTACTCAACAAGGTGTAGCCTGCATCAATAAGTCTATTTTAAATTGAACCTCTAAATTTTAAATCAAATTCAAAAGCTTTTGATTAAAACCATCTATGAATCTCTTTGTCCGGGGAAACAGATTAGCGGACCATGCTATTCATTCTAATGAGATTTTTGGTCATTTCAATATTCACCGGAGTACTTTTGGTTTCACTCAGTTTGTACATGAACCCACTCAATCCGGTTGCGACACGCTTCACTTGATTCTATAACACGGGATCGAGGTTTCTGCTCTGACTGTCTCCTGTCACTCTGTTGTCAGATCACTTTCTTAATTCAATTTGAAGCAACACTAGCCTGTCTTTGTAATGTTTCTGACTTATTCTCCACCCGCCACATCGGTCCGTTAACTTTAACAGTAATTTGTAAGCGATTGCCTGTCGGACTGACCCCTTACACTGCAGCGACAGGACCTGTCAAAAATTGTATAAGTGATGTATACTTTCTAGTCTCCTGTATTCAGTTGCACTTCTTTCTACTAAAACAAGACTTTTAAAAAGAGGTCTACACGGCTATTTAATGATAAAAGATGTGCCTTAAGCAGGCCTGCAGGAGATTCACACTCAAATGCATAAATGTTTTGATGCGTAAATCAAAAAACAGTGTGTTTTATACATCTCATGGAACGAGTGCGTATTAAATTACAAGCATGCTCTGTCTACGGCCTATTTCCCACGCTTAATCAGTAACAATAAACACAAGATTTTTTTTTTGACATTTAGCCAAACTCACCCAAAAAAACGCCATCTGTGAGCTGCTCATGAGATTAGACACAAACTTAGTTTCACATCTAGTTACAACATATGAATATTGAACTGCAGATCCTGCGGTGAAATATTCATGTTGAATCCCAGATAGTTTCTGTTCTTACTAATTTTGAGACTAATTTTATGACTATTTTGGCCATCCTGGGACCTCTCTCTCTCTCCCTCCACTCCAGATGTTTTAGATCTGAATCTTTTTCCTCCAGGAGATTCCTCCTCTTGTCTTTCTCTCTCCCTAGTCTTCATGTTGTCCTTGTCTCTCTCTCCCTCCCTCTGTGTAAATGATCCGCTTGAGCTTTGCCTCTTCTGTGTTTGTGTAGTCTGTCCTCTTTCCAAACTCCTTGGTGGAGAGAAGGTCGTGAAGTTCAGGATCTGTTTGGCGGCACCAAGTTGCTTGACATCCTGATCCATATACTCTAAACATGTTTACAATCTGTCCATAATGTAAATGTTACTATTCTGTGCACACATCTATTGCATGCCTGTCCGTCCTGGGAGAGGGATCCCTGCACAGTTGCTCTTCCCTGTTGAAGGGGGTTTTGGGGAGTTCTTACTTATCCAAACTCCAGGGTCTACTTAAGGATAGAGGGTGTTGTATCCTGTACAGACTGTAAAGCCCCTATAAATAAAATGTAGTTGACCCGGTGCAAGTGACCCAGCACGCAAAGAGCCCTTGAACTGACATACCTGGAATTATTGGTATAAATTATACTTTTTTGTTGAGGCAGGGGCAGATTAAGAGGTTAGGCGGCCCCTGGGAAACGCTGTCTTGCTTTACTTTCCACCCGTTCTCTAAATGGGAATGTTGGTATTGGCAGTGGCAGAAGAAGTACTCTAAAAAAAAAAATGTTTCTGAAGTAGCCTACAACAATGAACGATGTAACACTATTAATACTGCACAGTAAAAGTTCTGCATTTTCAGCACAATGTAATTAAACGTACGTGAAGTCTGTTAAAGAAGAAGCTCTCAATTGTAATATAATGCAGGATAGGTTAATAATTAAAATAGTACAACAGATTTTAATTGTTAAGTAAAATCTGAAACGGTAACGTTACAGTAACATTTCTCTGTCAGGTAAATGTAGTAGTACAATGTTTTCCTGAAGTAGAAGTCGAACAGTAAGTAGTATACAGTTGAGTTGCATATTCTTTGGTATTTTTCATATATCATAATAAATCTTTAGCTGTTTAGGGCCCTTTTCGTTGGGGACCAAGGCAGCTGCCTGATGGTGAAGTCTGCCGCTGTGTTGGTGTCTCAGTGCGGCATAGAACAGAGATGCTGGTGGTGGCAAAGTTAAGTGATGGGAACGGTTTTCTACCCGTAACACTGTTGTTTCCTCGCCATCTGACTGGTGTATGACTGGTATCTGACTGGTGTATGACTGGTGTATGACTGGGTACTGGTCTGCTGTACTGGGATGTTTTAACGGAGACCCCTCAACTTAGCAACAGTTATTCGGCTGCACGCGCTGCGGTGGTAGCATAGCAACAACTGCGAAGGAGCGCCAGCGTGAAAAGAAACCCCAGTGTGTCTGAGGCTCGTCTCAAAAGACTCCCAACTTCTTCTGTCCCCCACCAGCTACTTTTCACCGCGACCCGGATGTTTCGGACGCCATTTTACTATTCTTATAATGTGGTTAGGGGCTTCTGTCTGCGCTGCTTCAAATAGAAGACTCACACATGTAGGCTGTGAAGCGCCTAACTTTTGTGATAGCTAGTTAGCTAACGTTAGCTGGATATGCGGAGTGGCGCCCCCTCTGGTGAGACGATGCTTATGAGGAGACGGCTGCTCCGTTAGTGGAGGAAAAAAAAACAGCTATGGCAATGTTTTTTCACCCCCCCTCATAAAAAAGATGATTAAATTAAGATAAATGTAGAGACCTTTTTGCATGCGACGCGACAACAGTCACCCACTTGCATGTTTGGAGATGGACCGTCCGTGGGCATGATGTTAGTTATCGCCTCACAGGCGTCTGAAGTCCCCGTTAATACCGTCAACACACGCGTATTGTATCACAAACTTATCAGAAAGGTTTTAAGGCCCGACTCTATGTGATCGATCTGGAGCCATGGTAACCACAGGGAGCTCGCACACTGATGCAGCAACGGCTGCAAAGTGCAACCTTGTGATATTTAGCCAAATCAATCACAACTCGTGATAATGTCGCGATATTGAACTGCGGCTAACACAGGCAGTACCAGTCTCAGAGTGAAAGTAACTGTAAGCAGCAAAACTCACTCGCGTTTACGGTCCGTACCAGCGTTATTCCTCAGAAGGCGGCCAGTGTTATTCAGTCATCCAGCCAGTCTCTGCCTGCTCCTCCATTGCAGTCATGATGCAGCTCGTCTCCCGGCGGCTGTTCGGAGGATGTCCCGATGCTTTCTGGCTCTACTTTCAAACGGCTGTAGGGTTTTTACTGAAGCCTACCTCGCCGATATCGTCGATGCTCAGTGTTATTCACCCTGTGACTGGGCCATCGATGATGCTCTCTCTCTCTCTCTCTCTCTCTCTCAATACTTTTGGAAAGGAGACACTATTCCACGCCTTGTAGGCGGGACACAATGTAAATGTCACAGTCTGCTAATGAGGCAGCCCCCCATCTGATCAATTGTGCCCACTCAGACAGACATCTTCCACTAATGCAGACTGGTACTGTCGCGAGGATGCGACGTCAATGCTTCAGTGTTTGATTTATGTGGGTGCTGTAATCTTTAACAGGGTTATGTTAGTCATTTCTCAATTAGACATCCCATTATACCCAGTATGTGGGTATGTATGATATATGAATTGTTTTCTGTTTCCTAATTTTGTTACATTTTTACTTTTTCTTACAAAGTAGTTTGAACCATTTAAGGCCAACCCAAGACAACCTAAAGCTGAGTGTATCGCGAGATAAGAAGACAAATCTGAAGTACCAGGTCTTTATGTTTTCAGATCTTGGCCTGGTTAATTGCGCTCACTGTGTAACGCCATAAATGCAAACATTTGAGTTAGGACACAGGATTTCACAGATGTATGCTCCTTTAAAAAAAATTTTTTTAAAAAAGAGTTACAAAATACATCTATAAATATTGTATGGTGCAAATCCTGCAAACATCTTAGAGATGCATATTAAATGTCAGGGCCAAAGCTATAACTGATCATTATTGGTTTGTTGTAGCCAATACCAGTATGATGTTAATAACATTACTGTTGCATTTGCAAAAATGTATAAAGATAATAAATTCAATTTTTTATTTATTTACTTCTTAGAATTACTCACCCCCCCACAGTCACTAAATGTTTTATAGCAATCATGAGAAAGGCCATTAAAAAAAAAAACTTTACATCAAATATTTATAATTTCCTTTCTTAAAAGTTGTTTAAGAGATCTTGCCATAAAGAGAAATATATATATTTTTTTAATTTGGAGCCTTACAGTGTGTAGACTTTTGTGAGGGGAAAAAATTCTGAACTGTTTTTCTGAATTAATAAAGTACCTCAAAATCCCAAGTGAAGCTCTAAATAATTGAGCTCGGTTTCATGGAAACAAACATGTTTTGTTATGAAAACCCTTCACAGAATTCTGAGATAATCTTGTTAAATCAGAAAGTCAGAGAAAATATTATTTTTTCATAAGTGAATGCGTTTTGATATCGCTGAAGAAAAGGTTCAACCCACATGACCGTGTTCTGTATGAAGTGGGATTCTCTCACACATGGGATCAACAAATGACTGATTCTGCACCACACAGGCAGAAAATGGCATTCACGGCACAATACATTTTTATTTAACACAGAAACCATGTGTACAGGAAAAATATCCACAGCCTCAACTGAGTAGGTAACACTGGCTCACTTCATGGGATGGCTGCTGGTGAAACTCGAAGGGGCAAGCAGACAACTGCACTTATATTCACTGAGGAAACGACTTTTGAAAATCAAACAACAGCTGAATGTATTTAGCTCCACGATACATTTCATGCATGACATCAAAAATAGTATTTCTGACATAATAGTTTCATCAACAAACACTGACATACCCAATCAAAAATGTTCGACAGGCACAGACACTGAGCCAAACTGCTGCTTTGGAAGTTAAAGTTTAGAATTAGCTTCGGATTACATGGGGTTTATAAAAAGAATCCTCACCTTATATCAACACCTATTGGATGCATTTCAGTCAATCTGTGAATCAAGTGTACCAGTAACCCCAACATTCACCAATTAAAAAAGTTATGCTTTTTCAGAACTATTAGCTCTTTTACAGATTTCAGACAAGTGGCTGTTCAAATATTTCCCTTTTTTAAAACGTGAGATATCACAGCACACTATCCTCCATCCATTTCCTGGCAGTTCATGTTTTCGGTCATGCCATCATAAAATTTAAATAAAAAATAATAACTGACACAAAGCTTCAGTAACATAGGGAAGGCTGAGGGTAACAATATATCTTGATGGTAATTATCAGACATGTACACCTCACTGCATCAAAGACACACAAGCAAACTGACATCAGTATCAACAGAAAGCAATCACAGCTGTTTTTAAACACACGACCATACATGAACACACACGACAGCAGAGGTTCAGCGACACAAGTGTTCCAGGAGTGATCGTCGTCACTGAGAACACACCAACGCTGTAGACCCATCTTTGTTGCTTTGCTTTAACACGCAAGACAAAATGAGCCACAGCAAAGCCTGCTGTAATACGATCTACATCGAAACAATGCTGAAAGGTTCAGGAAAAGAAAAGCATGTTCACTATTGACAACTCGGCTGTAAACTGAAGACTTCTCAGAGGTAGGAAATGGGTATGGAAAAAGTTCCAGGAATGAGCCTTTACATGTTAAAACCTGCGATAATAAAATCGTATTTTTACCAACAATGAGGCCCAATGAGTACTGCCTATAGGAGGTACAGCAAGACGTTATAACATCCTAATAACAAACAATCCAGCAGCTTTATTGCACTGATAAGACTAATTAATGAGCAGTTGATAATTAACTACTGGCTAATGATCACAGACACCAAGTCTCAAAGAATCAGGCGCAAACCCAGCATGTTAACATGTCTTCTGATATTAGTCCTTAAATTAATCTGCTGTTGTAAAATGTTAAACAAATGTAGACAAATCAAACCCAGACCTGCAGATGCAATTGGTTCAAGTGTATTTAACTTATTAAGTTTGAGTGGTTTGCATCGTTAATGAAGACTGGGCATGTGTTGGTTTTTACATGTACAGGCAAATAAAAACGTTTACAGTGATAAAGTTGCAACACCTTATGTTATAGGGAATTAAAGGCCACCTTGGAAAATTAGGTAATGCAAAATTGGCCGAGTTCTAAACCTCGGCAGCTCGTCTGAATTTTAAGATTACCAGAGGCTTGTAAAATACCAAATTTCACACCGGTTACATTTCCACTTAGTTATAACAATGAGCTTCTTAATGATACATTTGCATCTACGATGAACAATGCGAGTGCAGCTGCCATTTCATCTCACTGAGGGATTAAAAGGTATTCCTAACAAGTGTTTGAGACCTATGACATCCAGCGTAAAATGAGCCTCATTAACATTACTCCACAATTTAGATGTTGATACAAGGGTGAAGATATCGGTGACGCCAAAACCCTCACAGTACATAATGATCAAGGTGCTGCAATAACAACAGATGTAGAGAACAGATCACACAGAGTTGCTTCGTACGAGATGACATTTACGATGACCAGTCAGTTAAGTTGAGGTCACAAGATACAGGCTCACAGGCAACACCATGCAGTTCATTTAACACAGTCCCCATCTGTGTCCAGTTATTGAAACACAACCTCCACACTCGCATACAGTATATTACCCTGCAATGAGAGACTTTTGTGTGCAATTATCTACAATAAACATATATATAATCTTTAGACACCAACTATTTAAAAAATACCAAATGTTGCATCTTGAAAATATATATAGCAAAAATGATGGATTAAACAATTGCTGATGTCCAACAAGTGGCTTTCATAATACGAGACATAATTCACCGTTTCTGAGCATCAGCTGGATCTATAAGAGGATGAGTGAATACAGTCTGTCCCGAACTCTAATTTGAAAGTTTAAATTCAAATAGTATCAGCCAGCTTTAAGGTCAGAAAAAGAAAGAAAAAAAGACAGATACATATCATACAATAAATCCCCCTTCTCTCCCCTAGTAGATGAATAACTATTGGCAGGTATAGGTGTGACATTATATTTTCATTTAATGCTTCAGAATTAGATTTTGCAATTGATTTCTGGCATATTTTTGCCTGACAATTCATAACTGTAATCATATTGACTTAAGCTGTAAAGTTAAACAAAAAAGGTGATAAATGTTGCAATATAAAGTACTATATTGCTTAATAAATTAATATTACTCGAGTACCGGTAGTTGCATAACAAACAAAAACGAAATCCTCAAATGATGCTGCAGATGTGCTTCAAAATATATTTTAACTGTCCCAGACGCGTCTTGAGCTGAACAGACAGCAAAGATGGACAAAGTGAAAGTAAAGTCACAGTATTGTATCAGCTAATCAAAATGGGTTTAAACAGCTCATTGATGAAAGCTACGTTTTAAGTCAGCATGACACCAATGTGATACAATACATGTATTCACCCTAAAGCAACTTAAACATTTTACAATTAAGAAAGGGGCAATTACAGATAAACTTTATTTGTTAAGGACACACCGAATTCAACTTTTAGCATCCTGTCCATATTCTGGTCTTGACAACATGATAATGTATCAGCAGCTCTCTGCTTTCAAACCCATTGACTATTTGCACATTTTTAAACAGAAAATGACAAGGTTAATAATAATACTACTATAAAAGGTAATTAAGCTCTAACTCATTACATATTAGATTACATTAATTTAAATGTAACATATCCACACAGATTTCATTTATTTGTTACAGTGGTTATTTGTTTCCTTTTATTTAGTATAACAGTGACCAAAAAAAATGGTAAATTAATTTTCCGAGAACAAAATGTGCAAAAGGTCCAGGGGCAGAAGAAATCAATTTGATTGAACAAACAGAAAATCATGTCATTAGTGTTTAGTCAATCATACTGTATTTACAAGGATTTACATTTATAATGTCAGATTTTCTCTGTCATGCATCATTTTTTATGTGGTGAATTGATAACCAGTATCATTAAACCCGTAAAGTATGGACACTTAATTATTCACCATTAAGAGTATCATATTAGGGGAGCCCAGGCAGAAAGTTATGACCATATCTACACTGATTTCTTCTCAATTCTTTGTGATGAAGACAATAAAATACATGACTGCAAGTATGTAGTATAGTTGTACATTTTAAGAATATTACTTTAATAATGAGCTCAACTTAGCCCTGGGCTTCATTTATAGTTTCCTGGGTTTATAATAAATATATTTTTGAATGGATTTACAGGAAGCTGCTCTTTCCCAAAAAGTGCCAGTGAGATGAACAGAGAGAGAGAGAGAGAGAGAGAGAGACAGAGGGAAAAGGCCAGAGTGGGGAAAAAGGTGAGGAGATGTATGGCTGTGAGGCCACTACCAGTCTGCTTTATCCCAGGTTTCCTCAGCAGGTTTTGTGGGACTCTTCTTCGTCTTACCATCTGCGTTCTCCCAGTTGTTGTCCCAGGCTTCCCAGCTCTCCTCTGTGCTGTGTTTGTTGTTGGACGCTGCTTCGGAGCCCCAATTGTCCCAACTGTCAGAGCTCTTCTTTGCAGAATTATCTGCGATGGTCCAGCTGTCACTGCTGGGAGATTTCTTGGCCTGTAGGGAGTTGTTGCTGCCAAAGGTTTCCCAGAAGTCCTTTGACACAGGCTGGCCAGAACTGCCCTGATATCCCTCAGTGGCATCCATGTTCTGGTAGCTCTCTCCAGCAGACCTGAGCACAGTCAAAACATGCTTGAATAGTTCATGTTGCTTTGCATGAAATCACACAGTACAAAAGATTGTGGATGTGGGAGATTTTAAATTGTATCAAGTTGTTATTATATTATTACCCATCCTCCGGTTTTCCCGAGAAGAGATTAGTCAATTTGGAACCAGCTCCCTGAACCTAAAAGGACAGAAAACACTTAAGCTGACAAGACTTTGATGCAGTTGTTACATCAAGTGTTAAAACATTGTGTAAGAAACAAATGACTAATACATATCATTTGACTTAATCGGAAAATTTTATCCAAAAGCACAAACTAACGGTGGTAGAAGTGTTAATTAAAGTAATCTAAATACCATAAACAATCAATATTTGCTACACAACAAATTAAAACATGTTGATGCATTTGTAGTATTATTAGCAATAATAATAATAATAATAAATCTGCTATCAGATGTTGGTTTCCTAACACTTTACATCAGAAAGGTTGACCACCAAGTACTCACCACCAGATTTAAAATGGCAGCAAGAAAAAGGAGAGATGACATTACATTAGAATTGTTCAAACATTCATCATCACAGCAAAACCAGTCTCCTTTGAGGGTTATGATGTTGGGGGCCGGAGCTGCCTCTGCAGTTTACTAAGACCCCCAGGTATTAAGTCATAAGTGTTGGATCAGAGCTGCTGTTCCTGGCTCAGGAGACTGGTTTTGCATCTGCACAGCGTGGCAGAGGTCTGCCCATCCTACCTTGTTTGCCAGCCCGGTGATGCCGAATGCCATTTCATCTAGCAATTTGCCATCTTTTACCTGAATGAGCCAAATTATTATTAAAAACGGATGAAAACAAAACTCTACATCCACATGTTTGTCTAACGTACATGTAGTAAGCAGCAGTTGGTTTTTGATTGTGAGAAAAAAAAATGATTTGCGTTTTGTTAATAATCACGGATAATCAACGTGAGAAAACAGTAACATTTTGTTCGAGTCCAACAAAAGGTTAATCTTCTCAAGAGAAAATAAGTCCAAAGTAAAGCAGCGACAGCAAGAGAGTAAGAAGACTGTTACAGAAGTGCATACTATAGATTCCCTAAGTCACCAATGCCAACTGTACATTAGAAGACAAAAACATTTAGTTTAATACTAGTTTCTCTCAGTCATTGGCCCTTTTCTCTGTCAATCCAACAAACCTCGAGTAAACCACCGAACAGCAGGCGGAAAGAGACTGTTAACTAATTGAAATGTAAACTCTTATTTTATCTTCCTGTATTGTGATTAATGAACATAAGCATGTTTACTCATACACAGGACTCACTTGATCTCTTTCAAAAGACACATCCAGAAGCTGCTCACTTGACTGTAAGAGTTAGAGCGTTTATGTGGAAACAACTCACCATGGCCCCACGGTGGGTGACATATTCATTACATGTTGCTAAAAACAAAGATTATTTCGGTGCAAAAGATCAAACACACAGAAATCAGCCAGTGAGCAATTAATTGTCAATTGAAGAGCTCCTGGTTGCATCATTTCAGAATATCTCCCCTTTTTAGAAACCAAAGGACCAACACTGTGACATTATATCTTCCGCCAGGGATCAGTGGAGCTCGACCTAAATTTCAAAATTCAAGCCAAATTAGAATGTATTTTTTTATTCAGTTAACTCGCCAGAGGAATGGGAAAATACATTTAGTTAAGATCTTTGTATTAAATATAGATTTTCTTATTTTTCAAGGTGGGTGTGGCCCAGCTTTGAAGCTGAATTGACCCACTTTTTAAACGTGATGACAATGAAACATGCTTTGTAGGTTTAGAATAAAGAAGGCTCATGTAACTGATATTCAAACCTAGTTTAATTGCTATAATTGCTACTTTAAAAAACAAACAGTTTATAAGACACACAATAGATTACCCTTGTGATACTTTGAAACTAAAAACTGAATGCCTTGAAAAAGGAGTCTGATCAAAGACTTTGGCTTTAAATGTACTTTTAAGCCTCAAGTCCAGTCGCTGTGCACAAAGTTCCCACTGACTCACATCTCTTCCCAAATAAACAGTTCACAGCTGGATGCTTCTGCAAATCCCATTGCTGAATCACTAACTAGGCAAAAAAAAAAGGTTTGGTCTTTTCAACCTTGAAACCGCAGCTTTTGTCGTATAATGTCAGTTGGCACAAAGCAGATAAACAGGCACAGCCAAGCAATGTAGAAAACAGCACATTCACATCTGAAGCCGTTTCGTCTCCAAAGCACTGTATCCCACCACCAAATCAACAACTTCAAACATCAATGTTACCTTTTCTTGGGTGGGTTTGATAACATTCTCATTTAATGTCTGTCCTAACTCTGTGGCCTAGTTGGAAGTCAGAGAGGAGAATTCGCTTGAATGAAAAAGAGTTTAACATTCACAGTAGAGCAAGACACTGAGCTGCTTGTTCTGCAGTTGCATGAAGTGACTGATCATTCCCATTCGACATGACACCGAACAAGCACTAGAGGGTGTAATGGTTCAAGAAAAATGTCCATCAGTGTACAGTAGACTTCTCTTTTGAGGCAACACTGCATACATATCTCTTCTGTGTATTGTAGTGAAACATTAGAAGCTTTTCATCAGTAATTCCAGATAACAAAAGACAATATCTTTGCTTTTTTTACTCTACTACTCTACTCTTACTCCACTAGCTGTAATATCTACAAACCAAAACAAACTACCAAATGTTGCTATGCATTAATTTCAATTAATGCCAAACTTAATTGTTTTTAAATACCATTACACCTCTAAGTCATGATTAGCAGTCAACACAAAAACTGTCATGCATGAAGATGACCCATTATCAATGGATGTGAATGAACAGTTTATGGAACAACATTTCTATATTAGGGTGAGGAATTTAAGGCAATCCCCATCCCACAATACAGTTAATGTCTTTCACAGGTTTTCCATAAACTCAAAGTACAGGCACTGAGAGAAATACAGTATATCCAAGCAGAAGCATGTAAAAATCATCATTGTGCAAAATGTTTGTTAAACTGTGAAAAAAACTGACTGAAAAACTGACACGCTGACAAAAATAAAGAAAATGGGTAATGTGTATCGTGGGAAAAAAAAAAAAAGCATGATGCGGAAAAAGCGCCATGCACCTATTATCTGCTTTACCGGTTCTGGGGGTGCTTTATAGCCCTTTAACTACATCCAGAGAAGGCAAAGAGATATTAAAGTAGTAACACAGTTATTGCATCTTGAGAGTTTACATTGTATGGTTAGAGATTTACCAAAGCAAAATGGCACAAATTTTGTGAACACTCGACTAATTCCCTTAGGTAAGAGGGTACTACTCAACAAAACAGAGAGAAAAGGAGAAAACTTTATTAGCGGTACTGGCGACAGCTTACACAAGACTTGATCAGGCTTACCTTTAAGGTTGCTTGGTTTGCTAGTTTAGATGTCTGTATGAGGGGGAAAAGACACAAATGTGAATCAGTTACCTTTATTTTCTCTTATAAGGTTTGTTATTTGGATTGCTTTTTATGTAGAAGGTCTGACACAAATTCAATAAAGCACAAATACCATACGCCATTTATTGCTTAAATACACTTACATTATCTTTAGCGATAGAGGCAAACTTGCTAGCTCCAACAGCGAAACTGCTCCAACCCTGCAAAAAAAGAAAAATAAATTACCACAGGGGAAGAAAATATACAACAAAAAGTACAACTCAGACCAAAGATATATATCATGACCTACTGAATAAATAGAAGACATGGCATTGTTGATGAAGTCGTCGTCTTTCTTCTCTGGGGTCACTGTGTTGCCAAATCCAACATACCGATTCTCTTGATTCCCACTGTAGCCTCCCCCACTGGGGAAGCATACAAAAGTATATTATTTTCAAAACACTTCTTTGAAAGAACACAACAGACAAGTGAAAAATAAAATACATGTAAAGATTGTGAGGCTCTCACCTCTGATACGAGTTAACATCATCACTCAACCAGTCTTCAAAAGCTTTGTCGCCTGATTTAGCGGAGCTTTGTCCAGGTCCTGCAGAGCTGTATGACAGAAACATGAATTCACTGCTTTAAAACCTGTCCTGCAGTGTAAGTGTGTCAAAAAGAAAATCCATCACTTTTACCGATGAGAGGATGAAAGGCCGGTCTTGGGTTGAGGAGATGTCCAGTTTCTGGCAGGGGATGTCTCAATGGACCACTCCTTACCCTCTGCTAAAGTTGCAACCTGTCATATACAGTGTCAAAATTAAAAATCAAGTTCCGTATGTGGTCCATTTCATAGTCAGTTCTTACTTAAGTTTATCTGTTTAAACCTTACGAATGGACAAATGCATTACTATCAAGGAACAACCTCCAGGTCTGAAAAGTGAAGCTAATGCGCAAGGAGTATTAAACTTGCATTCTCTCTCATGGTCAACAGGGGGCGACTCCTCTGGTTGCAAAAACAAGTCTGGTTGTACAAGTCAATGGGAGTTTATGATCTCAAATCGCTAAGATTAAGTCTAAATACAGCATGATGTTAATATTGTAAATGATGGTTCCATTTAGAGTAAAATAGACAATAAAGCAGCGTATGCTTTGGGGCGGGGCTACCTTGAGATTGACAGGTGGCTACCACGGTGTTGTTGATGTTTTCGTCCTAATGCTTTAACCCTTTCACAGTGCGTTTTCAGTTCATGAAACCTACTTGTAACCTTTTTGGTTGCCTCGGAATGCCTTGTTCAGCGTTGTTATACTAAAAACCAAGATGGCTACGGCCAGAAAGCGAGATGGCTGTCAGATTGAGCAGTGTCAAGCTCATTCATACAAAATATGAGGGCAAGCATCCGAACGGTTGGTGATGGTGAAAAAACAATGTCAAACAAATAAGATAGTAGCACGAATAGATAATTAAAATCAAGGAGGCGATGTTAGTCTTTCACACAACGGGGCTCAGAGTGGTGATATGTTGTCAAGATACTGTGGTTATAGAAACACAAGAAGTGTTGGGAACACTTTTCTGAAGAAACGCTGGAATGAAGCGCTCCCCAGCACCTTTCTGCCAGAATAAAAAACTATGTGGACACACGCCCTGAATGTGCACACCTCACCTGGTCTCTAAAGAGTGCAGCAGGTTTGCTGTTGTATTTCTCCTGTAAAGTCCAAGTTGGATCATAATCTTCTTGGAGTTCAAGAAACAGGCGGTATTTTCCATTTCCTCCCGCTTTCATCTTCTCAAGTTCAATATCTTTCCACTTGTCCATGGTGACAGAGCGCACAAAGCTGCAGAAGAGATAAATGAATTATTATCAGATTGTAGGGGGATCTCCAAAATCATCAACGCCATAATACATTCCACTTTTCCTACCTGAGATGTACTCCCAGGCCCCTGTGCTTGCCAGAGCACTCAAGACAAATCCAGATCCCATAGGTCACACTAACCCATTGAGGGTTAAAAGCCCCGCACTCAAAACATAGCTGCAAAAACAACAAGGCACATTGGACAATTAATGAGTTTACACATCTGTTAAAAAACAGAGATGGATTTACAGACAATTGAAGAATGAAGATTATATGTAGCCTGACCCAGCATGTATATGTAAAACATCTAAGAGTGCTTTCACATCTAACAGGTCTCGGTCCGCTTTCAAGGGGACTTTGGTGCCTTTTGTTCGTGGTGTGAAAGCAATCGAACCCATGACAGGATGTTACGATAGCAGCCATGTGATTATAGCATGTTTTCAAATCTGAACTACTAAGAAATCCATCTACTGATAATGAAATCTGTTCAGTAAGTGATCTCATAACTGATCTTTATAAGGCCGTGTATATAACCTATTTACGTAAATCATTTGTTAATGATGCTAACACCTATGCACGTCAGCGCGGTTATTTTCCCTGATTAACAGGTCAAAAGCTGTTATAACTGCTGTGCTTGTATCCGACTCTGTGTACTTTGTGTGTTTATTTAGCGGGTCCTGATGATGCGCTGATGACAATCCCTTGAAACTGTCTAATCAACAAGTTATCGGTCAGTCTGTACAACTTCAAGTTTACTCCTGAAGGTTCGTTTGTAAAAACTGAACAAGAACCAGAGCAGAACTAAAATACAACAATGTCTTATTTGTTTCCCTTTGTCCACAACAAATTAACTACTACATCTGTGAAAGCACCCTAAAACATACTAAAAGTTAATTAAAACTCATGTATTTTTAACATTGTACCCAATAATTTAACACTTAATGACGTTATCGGGATGAAAGATCTAAAAGTTCTATTCTTAACTTGTGAAAAAACAATTACATTAATAACTTCTTTATTATAGCATTTACTTGATTGATTGTTTAAACATTGAGTTGTTTTCTTTAAGTATGTCAGTTAAATAATAGAGAACAATAATACATTTATTTATTTATATAGTACATTTATTTTTAGGCTAGGAGACATATCTGTCTGCTGTTATTGCCAAAGATTCAGGCCAACAAGATGTCCACTGGCAGTGAAATTACCCCATCTAAAAATACTCACACCCATTTATTTGAACATGGATGAAAGCGCTGAATGTTTGTAAAGGATTGTGGGAAGGGGCTACTTTGCAAGACTCCCAAACACCTGCTACCTGCTATGTGAATTATAAGGTTCCAGAGAGGTGACACTATTTTGAATAAGAAATGAAAGTTAGCCACATGAATAAGTTGCTGTGAAGACTCACATTATTCTCCTCTTGGGTTCTCACTTCCTTCAGAACTCTTCTAGTCCTTGGACTCGCCATGTTGACCCACACTGAAAGAGAGAGGTATCTTATTAAGTACATTAGTTATCAAAGCATGTGTATAAATCTGTTCAAAAGACACAAACACTCCTTGGAATTAATACTCCTAAACCCAATTTTATGTTACCAAACTACATCATGAATAAAAAAAAACATACCAGAGCACAATTTCACATACTGAAATCATACATTCCTATTGTACTGCCTCCGAAAGTGAAAATCAACCCTAAAATAGAAGTGACACATTTTTTTTTTAATACGCAATACAGGTCAGTTTTCATTTGAATTTGAACTTTGAGTCTGTGGTTCAAAGCAGTGAGAGAAACTGTTCTGAAGGTGTCATCCAAAACAAACCTGGCCCTGCTGCATAGACAGCAGGCTTGTTTGAGATGAACTGTGCCTCGCCTGGAAAGTGGATGAAAGCACAAGGCAGGCTGCAGCCAAAAGAAGCGACAAAGTCTGAGGTAAAACCTTTACAGAATGAAATGGGAAGTCAGCTAAATACTAATCAGAACTCAAGTTTTTTTTTTAACTTGTTGTATATAAATATATCAAACTTTTGCAGGTCACAAATAATTGCTGTTTAGTGAGGTGGACATTCGGAGGGATAAGACTTCCTATATCATTATATATTGTGAGCAGGGCTGCAAATAATAATTACATATTTGATTATTTTAATTATTAGTTTGGGCTATAAAATGTGTCAGTAAATAGTAAAACATACAAGGTGATGTTTTCACTTGCTTGCTTTGTTCGACCAACAGTCCAAAACAGAGAAAAGCAGCAAATCATCACATGCGAGAAGCTGAAAAAAGTGAATGTTTTGGGATTTTTGCTCGACAAAATGGCTTAAAAAGATTGAACTGATGATTTTTAATTGTTAACAAATGTTCTGTTGATCTTCTAATAAATGAACTGATTATTTATGAAATAGTTGTGAGCTCTTATGCTTTGATTAAACATTTATTTTTTTATAGAAATGCAAGTAAATGCAGGGTCGCCACCAACGTATTACCACCTTGGAGTAAAGACATTTCTGTATTCGTCTCAATCTCATGAGGTTCGCGTTGCCCACGGCACTGTGCCACAGACCTCTAACCAGAATGCATTGTGCAGTGATCACCAATGATTGTTATTACTAAGACCTAAACCAAACTTGAAAATGAATGAAGCAAGTACCAGGACACTATGACAGCAGTGATTGGGATATGGGTTCACATTCACTGCTGTAATCCCTACACAGTCTGGTGATATTACATGTTTCTTTTTGTCAACATATCCAATGAAAAGACTAAAACCAACAATAAATTGATCCTAATAAGAAGCCTACATAGCCAAAGCCTGATATATCATATACCTCTAATGTCATTCAGAAACAATGAAAACACATCAGTAATCAGAAAAACTATTATACCGGGTGATACCTTAAATGAAAGGAATATGGGGACTGTAGTTCATTTTGAGCAAATCCTATATGAAGCTATTGCCGTAAATACTCACTAAAGCAACAAGTGTTTATAAATACACAGCTGGAAATAGTCAGTAACAAATGCACTTTTTACTCCTGTTTAAATAATGATAGTTAAAATCTACAGTGCCCGGCTGCTTAGGAAGAAACTATACGTTTCTTTTAAAGATTAACGTATTCTGAAAGAGTGAAAGGGCCTGGCACTGACAGAAACATACAGGGCAAGAAAGTCAGAAAGTATTAGCAAACGGATTGTTGGTATTGGTCTTTTCATGTTATTTGATGACAATAACCAACATTTAGAAAAGCGCCAGCATTATCCTTCAAACTGTCAAGATATGTTTTAACTGAAAATGGTTATATTATAATTATATATATATATATATATATATATATATATATATATATATATATATAAAACATAATGATATATATATTATAAATGTCTATAAAATGTGAAATTAATTCACCTCACAGTTCTGTAGAGCCCAATGTGTCATGTTCAAAATGGATTTTGTTTGACCAACAGTCAAAAACCCGAATATATTACATTTACAATAATATCGCCTTATTCATTTATTCCATCTAATTCAAAATATACTGTCGTTACTATCCAAAGAAAGCCACAGAATCAGTACAATGTACAGTACACCTTCGGTATTGGGTTGGATTTGAAATGTGCGATTCTCAGACAGGTGTGATGTTTACACAGATAGGCTCTCCTTACAAATACATGCAGACGTTCAGGTGAAAAATCATCTGCAAAGAAAACTCAATCGACTGCTAAGTTTACATTGCTCAGACGAGCATCGCTTCTTTGAGCAAAATAGGAGGAAATGTGTTTCGCCTTAACCAAGCTCTGGCAATTTTGGAGATTCCTAGCAGCAAGCTAGCAAGCTAATCAGATGTTTTAAATCAAGATTCACTTGAAGCCAGACCTAAATGTAAATGGATACAAGTATAATATATTAGTTAAACAACATGTGGCAAATGTCCACCAGGTCAAGATGACTTCTGTGTCTTAAAATGTAATCACTAAGGTTAAAACCATGTAAGGTTCCCACACAGAAGTGCAGTCGTGTCAACGCTCCTCGACTCGTAACGTTAGCAAACACTACAGATGTTAATCATCCGGTTCCGTGTACATTTCACCACATACATCGCCAGCGTTAAGCTAACTCTGCGATGTCTTAATTCAGCTATCATTGAAAGCGCATTTCAAACGGGACATCACACCAACATGTTTAATTTTAGGTGAATGATATGGTAACTAACGACAATGCTAACGCTAGCTGTCGACCGAGACAACTGATCCGTTACCTGTCTGTGATTGATGAACAACGGAGACGCTGTTTTCAGAGGCTCAGCTGGCTCCGCCGGTAAACTCTACGAAGGCTTTTCTTCTGTGGCGGAGGCTCAGCAAATGTTATATTGTCACAGACTGTGTCAGGCCAACAGAAGTGTTTTGTAACGATAGACTGCTGCTGTTAAGCACCGGTAGCCATGTTCCTGGTTTGCATACGTTGGCAGTGCAGTGCATCACGGGAGTCCGCCTTTACTTCTTCTTCTTTTCTTTTTTTCTTCTTCTCTGTGTTCTTTCTTTACTGCCGCCACGGCCTCGGAGTGTAAAGGTTTGGACATGCATGTGGACCGGATTAATATCACATAGAGGTAAACTACAAAATCAGATGTTACTTTAGGTGTCACCTCTCAGCAGAAGCCCTAAAAGGCAAGTGAGAAAAAAAACCTTGTGGTGATCCAAGCGTGATCTAAATTGTTTTATCTCCTGTGTTTATGCCTTACATGTATAATAATAATAATCTTATTATCTAAGTTACTAAAAAACTTTTTTTTTTGGTCACAATTGTCTTTGTAAGTGTTGCTGTAATACTCATTTTGGACACTAATTATTTGTAACAAATATCCACACATCAGAGGGCTCTCTTTGCTGATTGGCTGCTGGGACTAGTTATTAGTATGGCCACAAATCAAATCAAATGAGCTGCAGTCAAACCTTTTTTCTATAGACATTGTATGGCAGCTCACCGCAGGCCACACTTTGCACTCCCCAATGTGAATTTGGTGTTACAAAAATGATTCAAATGAAGTTAGATTAATATAATAAAGATTAAATTAAAGAATCTGCTATAGCCAATTTACTATATAGAAGCTCATTTTCAACTCAGGCACTTTCCCAGGAGTAACTTTAGGAACTCAAAACCAGTGTTTAGTCTCAAATGAGTACCTCTGCAACAGTTCCTGGCCCCACAAAATCTAAAAATGTTCTACCTGCCTTCTCATGGCAACAGCCTGTTAGATTACATGTCTTCATACAACAGCTGCCTAACATAATCTGTATTAATGTTTTCAATTAGAGGTCAGACAAAAAAGTTATTATTTTTTTCATTAATTTTGGTTGAATTTATTTATTTATTTTTTATCACATTTGACATTTTACTCATCAGACCCTTATCAGGGAAGAATGTGAACAGTAAAAAGTCTTTAAAAACTTTTGAAGCCTTAAAATTCATCATGTTGTTTGTCAGTTTTAATTTAAGATCAACCGTCATTCCGTGAACCCAAAGCTAAAGTAATGATGTTTGTGGGGCATGGTGCATTATTGTCATTTGAGCAATGCAACACACAGCAATATTAATGTCATTGCAAATGAAATTAACATGAGAAAACTCAAGGTAATTGTGAATAAAACTGAAATTCAACAACCGCTAAGTGGCACAGCATTCACTGAATGCAGTCTTCATTTTTCTTCATTTGTGTCAAATGAACTCGAGCTATTGTTTTACAGCACAGTTATTAATATTTGATTTATCCTTAATCATGCTCATGGTTCTGCAGTGTTGATAACCATGGGGTTATGATCCTTACCCAACACCATTAACTGCTCTTATCTGATAAAATAAAGTTATAAATGTATGCTGCTGCAGCTGGGGGAACAACTGTGGGCTTTGCATCATCATGAGTGTGTCTACCAGTTTACAGGTGCGCCTGCCGGCCCTCGTGTTACTGTTGGAGGTTGTTATGATAGTTCTTTATGCTGTTTTCGTCACTTATGATGACAATGCCAATGCTAAGATGCAGAACAATGAGACCAACCCGATGGAGAACTCGTTGTATCGAGACTATCCCTACTTTGCCGACGTGCAGGTGATGATCTTCATAGGCTTCGGCTGCCTGTTGGCCTTCTTCCGATTCTACGGCTTCAGTGGAATGGTCTTCAACTTTCTCACAGCTACATTTGCGATCCAGTGGGCGATCCTGATGCAAGGTTTCTTCCAGTTTTACTACGATGGTAAAATTCACCTGGGAGTGATCAACCTGCTGAATGCAGAGTTTGCCTGTGCTGTGGTGCTCATCTCTTTCGGAGCTGTGCTCGGGAAGACCAGTCCTGTTCAGCTGCTGGTCATGGCTTTGCTGGAGATCCCCATCTTTGCTGTGACAGAGTGGGCAGTATTGAAATACCTAAGAATTAATGATGCAGGTGGAACTATTCTTATTCACCTGTTTGCCTGTTACTTTGGTCTAGGCGTGACGTTCGTGCTATACCGCCCAAAGCTGAATGAGGGACACTCTAAAGAGATCACTAGTTATCAATCGGACATCCTCTCTGTCATGGGAACCTTGTTCCTCTGGGTGTTCTGGCCTTCATTTAACTCTGCTCTGACCTTTAAGGGTGACGATCAACACAGAGCAATACTCCACACTTTTATAGGTCTAAGCTCATCGACTATGACCGCCTTCGCACTCTCTGCAGTGTTCAACAAGAGAGGCAAGCTCACAATGGCTGATGTTCAGAATGTGACTCTGGCAGGTGGTGTGACTGTTGGGGCTTCTGTGGACATGATGATTTCCCCTGTAGCTGCATACTCCCTGGGCATTATGGGCTGCACCGCCTGCTTCTTTGGATACAAGTACCTGACCCCCTTCTTGGCCCAACGCATGAGGATCCAAGACCAGTGTGGTATTCACAACCTCCACGGGCTCACTGGCCTCATTTCAGCCACAGCAGGGATCTGTGCCATCCTCCTCGCCACTGAGGAAACCTACGGGCCCAGCATGTACCAGATCTTTTCCCATCGCGCTCCACCTGAGGGAGATCCAAAGCTGCTGGAGCTGCAGAGGCTGATTCCTGGGCTGAAGCCGGGCTTGGGTCGTACTGCGCAGGAACAAGCGCTCTTCCAGGTGGCAGCTGTCTTCACCACCATCGCAGCATCTGCAGTCGGTGGGATGCTCACTGGTTTGGTCATGAAGCTGCCCTTCATGGCGTCCCCGTCGGACAAGGACTGCTTCGATGATGAGCTTTTCTTTGACATGCCGTCTGACTTTGACAGTGTAGACAAGACCCTCATCAGCTATGATGACAAAATACAGATGAGCTCTATGGACGCCAAAGTCGACACACAGAAGTCATCCTGAGTCGTTCCATGTTTTTAAATTATTGTCATTATTTCAAAATGTAGATATTTTTCACACTTGTTTACGTATGTTACAGATGTGTGATGATTATTGTTGGAAAGATCAAACATATTTGGGATTTGAGCTAAACATTTCTTAAACATTAACCCTTCGTCGAAAGCTGTTTACTGTTGCAGATGAAGTTTTTTATGTGAAATGACAAAAGGCAAGTAAAAGTGTAAGATGTGATAGTTATTACCAGGGTAGATGTGAAATGTAATTTCATATTATATTTGATCAATTCCTTTTTGAAATAAATGATTTTAAGAATACACTGATGAGTATCTTTATTTTTATAATTGTTGTATAAATGTTGTCGCACATTTTCCTATGGGTAACATATAATCCATGATTGAATACAATAATTTTATTGTATCTTACATTTATAATTCATGGTAACTAACTGCATCCTCACTGAATTGGTCAACATTGCACTTGGATATGAAAAGCTTTTTGCAGTGATATTACACCAAAAAGAATGAACATGATTATACAGAGGAGCACTTAACAGATAGTGAATACATTGAATATCTTTTGGGACTCAAATGGAAGCAGAAGAAAAGTATAAAACACGATATGGTAATCTAAAGGATACTGCAACACTTTAATGTAAAATGTCAAACTGCTTTACAGTCCGTAGAACACGTATAGTCAGCTAATCATCCCAGAAGGGTTCATTTGCAAAAAGAGATATCTCCATTTTTTATTATTTTCCTAAATCATGTTTTATTTGTGTGCAAACCAGGGAATATCAGTCAAACTGGTATTCTGTTGTTTTGATAAGATATCTCTTCTCTTTTTTCATAGATCATGTTTTTCTTTTTATTGTGCTCTCAAAGGAATATCAATCAAACTGGTGTTGTTTTAGTCATTTTAAGGCTGAAATGAACTCCACAGCATCTCCCTGCCAATTAAGAATATACTCCGCATTGGACCATTTGGATTAAATTAGATACGTCTCATATGACGTCTACTCATCATCAGCACAGTACATACATACAGAATGTATAAGCTAAGATCTGAAACTAAGTACATTTGAATACATGAATACCAGTAAAGTTATTTTTAGTTTTCAGTGTCACATCTAACACTGTGTCTGGAGTTTTCCCCTCTATAATCCTTACAGTCACCCGTAGGCCACAGCAGGTTATTCTGTTGCACAACACCAAAGTTGTTGGGGTGCTATTTTTATCTGGAGGTTGTAGACCTTACATGAATGTATGATTCACTGTAAATCGATCAACATTTGCTAAATTAACAAGCCAACAAGACATAGAGTCTGACCAAGTACCTGACGGTATTTGATGGTTCAATGCATGGTTCCATGGCACAGTGTGATTGAAAAGCTATCGCTACCCGGCCATAAAGATAAAGTATCATGCCCGCCATAGAGTGTCAAACATTAAGCATCTGAGATATTGTTATCTCACCAACCTATAAACACCTGCTTAATACCGAATGTCCTGTGAACCTTTCTGGTGGTAAAGGCAAGCTCAGCAAACTCTTTTGTATTTGATTGCTCAATTAGAAAGTGTATTGATGTACACTGTGAACGCACTTGTATTTTAATTACTACTGTGTGTATCTATAGATTAGTAGGCCACTTAATTTCTTCAGATTTGTACCTTACTAAAATAAGCAACACGTTTGAGTCAACAAAAGCTTCATCGTGTCCTTGATTGCATGTCATTAGTTACAAAGGTTGAAGATTTATTTATCACAACAGTGCATTTTATTAACTGATCTAATCTGCGTTATCTAATCATGGTTCAAATTCCATGTCAATTGCTTTCTAAATAAAGTGTATAACTCTGTGATACACTGTGATGTTGATTTGATCCTTATAAACTGGAAATTGTTTGTCACCTTTACTGCTGACACATAATAACGTGGCGTACTAAATGATGACATGCACATCACATATTCAAGAGGATATATAGTGTAATAGAAAAAAATTGCATGGCTTTACTGCCCTGTTTCTTATTGCCATGGCTTGGTACTTATTAGTGAAATGGTACCATGTGAAGGTATGACCTCAAGATTACTTAGGTGTTCATTGCCGGAAAAAGCAATCAGCTGTTAAGTAGGTAGTGGGGCTGCACCTAGAAGATAATGGTCAAACTAATTAAAGCCTTGTTCCGGCTAGTTGCAGCAGTACTTTCCCCTAACCCTTTTCTTGACCGCCTATGGGTCACCTGAAGTGTATAAAGATGAGAGCACACTCTTCACACAGTATCATTGCTTCACCAACACAATAGCAGATTATTTCCATGTTAGTTATATGGAAAAGCAGATTTTCTTTCAATAGTAAAAACTTGTATTTATTACACTGAAATTCTGGCAACCAAGTCATTAGTATATATCATCTGGGAGTAATGAATGTCTGGGCCAAATGTTGTGCCAATCCTTCAAGTAGATGATGTAGATTTTTACTGCAGAGATTTTTTGAGCTGCTGGTGGCAGTAGATAAAAAATACAATCGGGATATTTCAGTCTCAACCATCTTTAAAACTGCTGCTTGCATGGCTTTCAGATTGTTCTACTTTTCTACCTACAAATGTCATCGCTTGTCAAAATGTCATGAATAATCTGTCAGTCTTTTTTCTCTATTAGTAATTATTGTGATTGTTTTATGTGTTTTCAGTGTCTTTGCTTTGTGATTCTCACTCTTGTTGCTTGACTGATTTCAAATCGCTGACTATGGTGACAGCACTGATTCCGAATCAGCTTTTGCAGGGATTCAGAAACTCTTTACACTATTTGAAATGGTGATGACAAAAAGAAGTAGACCATGAAATACAATCCCCTTCCCATGTGAGTTCCCTCGTTCTGCTGGAGGACAATGTTTCAACATTAATCATTATAAAAAATAGCATCATAAATAAGATTACTTGATGTAAAATGCAAAGTACAGACCAAAATAATTTTTATTTCGAGAAGCCCATATGAATGTATGTATAACAATATGTTTGGCTGTTATGTGTTAAAGCTATGAGTGAACGTTTTGTTACAAAATGTTACAAAACTGACCACTGAAACACTGGATATAAAGATAAATAATAGAGACTTCAAACAAAGTTTACTTTTTATGTTCACTATTAATAACAGTTGCCTATCATTGCAGTAACAGTTGTTGTTGGGTCAGACTTGACCGGTTTAAACATTAACTTTAAAAGACATTTTTTGAACCTCAGGAAAGGCTACAGAAGGAGAAATGCATTTACAGCATAACACTTCATCAGTACGTCATCATACCCAGTATTAAGGGGACAGATATTTTTTGACGAGTCCACTCAGAGTTGTGATTTGTTCTTTTTTTATTTTCATCCCATTAAGGGGGAGAAAGTTTCTCTTTGCTCACCTTAAATCTAAGCATTATTTTGTGACATCACAACAAGTTTGTAAGCCAAGTGTGATGAGAAAATCTAAAATGCCGAGAGAAAAAAACATATCAGGAAACATTATTATTCAAAGCAGAGTATTTTTATCTCTTCAACAGGAGGGGATCTTTAATAATCCATGGGAATCATTTATTGTCCAATGTCCACAATCAATTAATCCCAGTGTGTTTTAGCATAGAACCGATTTAAAGATATAGGAAATTAACAATCAAATGCGTCGCTCTCACAGAAACACCAGCAACACCAAAACAAGTCCAAGACCAAAAATCGGTATTGAACATTCTCTAGTAAAACAAGTACAATTCAGTTAGTGTGCATGAGCGACATGCACTACTTTACTACAGAGGCGATCTCATTATATAATGAGAAACAACAAACAGTGCCATCCTGTGGAAGGCAGTGCAGGTCAACGTGCACAAAGAGCATTCATGGCCTCTCAGAGATGGTTGGCGTAACCCTCTCTGCTGTCTGAGGTGTCGATGGTTTTGGTGCGCTGGTTTTGCACAGAAGCATACAGATCAGACATGGTGGACATGGCGTCTGTGTTGCATTCATCTTCCTTCTCCGACTCTGGCGGCTCCTCTAAATGAACCACATCTGAGTACTGTATCTGTGGAGAGCTGCGGCCAGACTGCGGCATGGGAACCTTCAGGTTCAGGTTGGCATAGCAGTCCTGAGATCTGGACTGGAGAGAGAGTGAACATTTTAGCAAAGTTATCCAATATGATCCAACACAACCCTACAAAGGCTTTCTGTACCAGATTTCCAAAGACCAACATTTGAAAAGGAGTTCAAAGACTCTACCTGTGAGTCAGAATTGACTCTATGTTGACCCCTCAAAGATGAAAAGGGTTGAGGATCAACTCCTGTGTACAAAGCTGTGGAAAACAACATCACACTGTAAACAGATACAGATGAAGGCACTGTAGTGAAAGAGACACATTTTCAATACACTTACTTGTCTGCATGAAGTCTATGTTTCCATAAATAGGATTATCTTCCATCTGCCTTTGGCTCCGTCTTAATTTGGACAAATTAAGAGGAAATATGTTTTAAAAGTTTCAGTTTTGACACTGACTTTTTGACCATTAAAGAGGAGATCATTTAGACTTTTCCTTTGAACAGTGAATCTATACGCTTACATACCTTCCTCGTGTCCTTTGTTTACATATCCCTTTTCCTGTTTCAGTACAAAGAATAATAGACTCACCATCAGAAACAGAAAATACATTTGTTGTTACTGGATTTTTCACAAGCAAAAATGAAATTACCTGAGTAACATTTTGACACACAGCAAAAGATATTAAAAGCTAGTGAGAAGACCAGCACTGTGCTGATAGCCCCGAATAGCACCTGCAGATAAAATGGCACAGGGTCCGAGTTCCTGTCTAGAGAAACATAGAAAAGGAACAATATTTATTATGGATCATTAAAAAGTAACGTAAGACACCCTCCCAACATGTTTTACATGAAAACTTCACACGTAAAGACTCCATCCACAAAGTGGCAGGACGTGCTAACCACTGCACCACAGTGTCAACCGTGGTGTTGAACAGACACTAAGGGCAATGCATGTTTATTTATAGAGCACATTTCATAGACAAAGACATTACAGATTAGATGATGATGCTGTAAAATCCACTCTCACAGTCAGTATGCACACAAACATTTTGTTCAAACACAATCCATGTCTAAGCCAATCCCCATCCTCATTATGAGGGCAGGTATGTTGTAAATTGGACACGTGATTGGAGAGAGCTGCAGGCTGCGATTTGTTTCTTTCAAACCTGCAGCTTCCTGTCCATAAACCTCTTCCCGAGCTTGGTTTGTCACATGGACTGCAATGGTAGCTGCAACAAGGTTTGATCAAAAAATAAAACGTATGCCCAACCTCTGGTCAGCAGCAACAACACAGCAGTAGTTTTCTTAAGCAAGAGATGTACACCACCTGTGTGTCTGCAGTGGATCTGCTCAGTCTTCTGCAGCACAAGATGTGGTTTTCACTGCATCCATCACACATGTGAATGTGTGATGGGTGCAGTGCAGTAAGTTTCTTTTGCAAGAATACATGCTCCGCAAAAAATCAGTTTGATGCATTTCCAAAAAGCCGTTGCAAATTTTCAGTTTAAGTCCAACGTAGTAGTAGACTATAATACTATCTCGTTTGAATGAAGTAAAAAAATATTCAGTCTATACACTATTTCTGTATCTTCACCACAACATTAAAACAAAATGCTTTTTTAAAATATTTGTCCCAGTCACTTTTATTGTTTTGGGCTGATTTTCTTACAGTACCTTGTTGTTTTGTTGTTTATTCTTTTTCGTATACCCATGCAGTTGCTAATTTTCCTGGGGTCAACATAAAATAAAACAAACACTGGCCGCATACAGACATAACAACAGACATACAAACATAGACTGACCATGTTGTCTAGACTAAAATAACATATCTTAGAAAAAAATAATGAAAATATCAATGAATTTAAACAATTCATGTACAGAAGTTATAAACTTACTAGTTAGTTAAAATCCCAAACAAAACATCATGGCAGGAGATTATTATTTCTGTTGTGTGGTCCCTCGCATTTAGCGTTTATTTCTATTATTATTTTTGTATCTATATTTGCTTCTAATTTGTTTAATGTGTGTAGGTAGTGAAAATGTAAAATAGAAGTGGGCCCAGGCAGCTGCCCTGTATAGGTAATGGGTTGTTTTGAATACCTGCAGAAACAGGCCAAACAAAAAGACGCTGACAATGTTGTTCTTCAGTTACACTTAATATTCTCCTAAAGAGACACATAGGATATATAAGAAAATACCTGATTTAACATACATAATTATAAAATACTATAATATTAACACGTACTTTTATGACATACATAACATTAAATGAATATTATTCACATTGTGTTGGCTTGAAAATGTAAGCAAGTAAGCAAGCAAGCATAATCTAAATGTATTTATTATCTCCTGGCAATATACTTTAAAAAGAATTTGGAGACCTCTCAAGTCTCTACTCTAAATATAAAATGTTAAACTAACTAGTCGCTGCAGTTACAACCGGCTCAATGTTTTCTTTTTTCCAACTGCGATAAGAAACATTTAACGTCTCACATTTAGACTTAAATCAAGACTTACCAGTCAGTGTCTCGTTGATACTGCTTGACATGGCAATGAAGCTTTAACCAGGGACAATTCTCTTTCTTTGTGTCTCTTTTACTTTAAATATGAGAAACAAGACTACAGCATCTGTGGCAGGTTGATCCTCTCAGAGAAAACATTTTTTTCAAAGGACTCTATACACGAAACAGGAAGTTTGCTTTTGCAGAAAACCACAACTGAGAATAACATTCAGGCAACACTCTTTTTACAATATAAATGTATATTATAGTTAAATCCAATTCCTTTCAGTATCTTTCAGAATGTAAAAGGTAACATTTAACATATATTATTCCATGTATATTTATCATTTTCTCGTGTTTCAATATTGTTGGAAGAAAAACAAAGGTTAATGGGTAAATTCCCTCTACATTCTCAGGAAGCAGGATATTCAGTCATCAACTTAAAACATTATGATCCAAATGTCTAATATTAAGATGTAACAAACAGAACAGACAGTTTAAATGTGGTTGCTGTGCTGAGAGGTTAGAGGTTTTTCACAAAATTTAGTCTAATTTAGTCAAGCCACATTCTAGATACTATTTTTTAAAATTCACCAGAGTCCATTTAAAAACAGAAAATAGACCGCAAAATATACTTGTATTTATGACTAAGATTAACCAGTAAGTGTGAAGAAAACAGTCTCATGCCTTCACCTATAGGAGCGAGATAATGTTAATTTATTTAACTTGTATCATGATGACCTCCATAAAACCAAAGCAAACCTCTCTCTGTAGCTGGACCTGCTAAACCTGGGCTGCAGAAATACTTGCTAATGTAAAACAATGGAGATCTTACGGAAGTCGTCCCCAGACAGTATGCTGTAGATCTATTCATGTCATGCAAAGTAGTATCCTCGTTTGAAGTCTTGTCCTGGTTTTAAACATATTTTGGACATAATGTTTACATGGACCACAGTTAAACCTGTTTATGCAGCTCTCTGTATTCCTGATTGTAATATTATCCCTGTTTCTGATCATCTGTAACTCTTTCTAAACTCTGGATTTATTTTCATCTGATGGCCACTACAAAGTGACTTGAGATGCAAATTGGCAGAGAATGATGAGAGAGATGGGTCGAAGCCACAAACACAGAAGCCCCCACTGATTAACACATTCAATGGTTAGAATAAAGACTGTTTGTCTTTAAAGATAGATAGACAGGATTTAAAGGTTGTAGTTTGTATAATGAAGGGAAACGGATGACAGTTTAGCCTTTACCATTGTTCTGTTTAAATCACACATCAATTGTCATCAATTGTACTAAATCGCTGTAGGTTCTTCTAATAATGAAAGGTTCTTACGTGCACTCTGCACCCTTTTTCACATTTGAGATGAATGTCAGTTGAGTGAAGTGGCAGCTCAGACCTGACAGATCCTCCAGCAGGTTCTTCGTTTTTACACATCCCACCCACCAACACTGTGGCTGCCTGTAAGGTGTGTGGGATCCTATAGGTCAAGCCATGTCCACCTTCACATCATGATGCACAGTTATTTAAAGAGATGGATCTGCAGAAGAATACATTTGATATGACGGCTTTAAGTTTCTGTATAACTCGTCCTGGTGACAACGTGTCCTGTATTGTGACCTTGTGATCTCATAAGATGGAAAGATGCTTCTAAATGGTAGCAGATAAATTCCCCAGTGGAGGATTCATAATTCGGAAAGAGCTCACTTTTTTTTTTATGTATACCAGGCCTGTTTTCCCTTTCGATTTCAATACACAGTATGCTATAGGTGCCAATGACAGTGACATCTTGAGGCCCTTTGGTCTATTCACATCCTACACTGTTTAAATGTTCCTCCTCCTGGTTTCAGCCACTCGCTGAACCCTGATACGAAGTTCAGACAAACTCAGGCAAATCAGAGACTGATTCAGTCTTTCTGAAGCAGACTAAATATTGTGGAAAACTCTTTGTTAAGGTTTTATAGTGCAAGAGCAAAGGTTGTATCTACACTGTGACCTTAGTGATGGTTAATCATAGCCTTTCCCTATATTTGCAGGAATACCTTCAGTCATACTGACGTGATGCTCAATGATTGTTATATTGTGCATTGCCTGTCGCAAGGTATTTTTTAAACCGCACATATTGGTCATATTTGTACATGAATGTTACAGTATTCAGCCTTGTATTCCACATTTTACTCAAGTTAAGGTACTATATTAGCAGGAAAAGTGCTCATTACGCAGTAAACCCTGAGTATATAATAGTATTTCATTATATTACTGATGCACTAACATGTATGAAGCATTGCATTCTTGTGGCTGGTCAAGATAGAGAGAGCTAATTGTAACTACTTTACAGACAGCTGGGTACTTTCATCCACAACAACATGTCACTGTTCAAATACTTGTGAACATAAAGTGGCAAAAGAAATATGTGCAAAACAAAGACGACAAAAACATATTTCGCTTTAAAAGAGCAGCTTGTTTTAGTAGGCTTTGTTAGCTTAAAATCGCAGTTCAATTCAACTTCAATCTATTGTGCGGACAGAAGACAGTATGCAAAAAAGAATCAAATCGTTCAAAGTACAAGTATCTCGACTGTCATCATTTGGCTAGTCAATAAAGATTATTATTATCTAGGAGTATATGAACCTAGACGGACAAGCAGGCTGTTGTTATTTTTAAAGTTTGCACAATATTGTTGGAAAGGAAAAATGTGAGCGAGCTGTCACAGGTTTTTGGACACTAACTTTGTCTTAAAACACAAGCCACAAGATGCTCTTTCTGTAATTATATGGTGGAAACACTAGAACATTAGCTTGTGTGTACATGTGACAACATTTTGGGATGATTTTCAGTTGGATCTTTAAACATATTTTGGTAAAAGTAAATGTTACTTCAAGAACATGATTTGTTGTTAATATTCAACAATCCTAATTTCTCCAGCAGTGAACAATATGTCATTAATCCGCTCAATATTTTACCCACATTTTACATTCGTAAAGTGACATTTTTGACGAAACCTCATATTATATTAAAACAAACAGATCACATTTCAAAAAACCTGTAATAAAATATTAAACTAAACGAATAAATGATCCAAAGTCTTTACTATTATACCTGATCATGTAAACCTCTGTGGGTTCATATGTATATTTTTCTCTTTATGCTTATTTCTGTCATGGAACTTAAAAAAAAATTTTTTTTTTAAAATGTGTTTCTTATTTTTGTTTCTAACTCTTTGTCTGCATTCCCTGAAGACTTGTGGTGTAATAACAAAATGCATTGTTTAAAAATTGTTTTCAATAAAAGTTATTAAAAAAAACAAAAAAAAACACACACGCACACACACACACACACACACGCATGCACACACACACAGCCCACCAGAGCTCCAGTGTGCCCGCCCACCTCGCCTCCTCCAGACGTACCTCCAGGCGGGTCCACCGTGCTCTCGTCCCGCCCCGCTGCTGTCCTCTCCTCTGCTGAACGCTGATGTGTTACTAACTTCAACCTACAGCTCTGCAAAAATGTTCAACTTCGGATCAAAATCGCTGCTGCTCTTCCTCCTGGCCTTCCCCTGCGGATTAATGTCCATCGGTAAGTCACATTTGTCGTTTTGAAGCCGGCGGTTTATCTCGAGCCTCACTTGGGCTACAGTTAAAAAGTTATCCGACAGCCTCGCGTATTGACGTGGCAAAGTGACGCAGCTTTTCACTAGCTGCTTTAAGTCTTCACCACCGCTTTCTTAACGTCAATGTATGTGCGTTTTACCCATAAGTTCATTCATAATAATAATAATAATAATAATAGTAGTAATAAAAGAGTCCAGCTCGTCTGTTCTGCTCTGAAAATGATCGTCTCCTACCAGCTGCTGCCGTCGAATTGTAAAAAAAAAAAAAAAACTAATGTCAGCCATTAAAAGTGAAGTTAAATGTCCCTGTGTGAGCTTCAGACGGGGTTTTAGACAAAGTCTAAAAGTCAGTTTAGTGAAAACTAAAAACAGTTGACGCCTCCGTGCTGCTGGGACACGTCACCATAGGTAAGATGGTAACACATGTATGTAAGTTTGTGTTTTAGGTTTCTCTTCAAGCTGCTTTTTCTTTTATTGTTCTGCTGCTGTTCATGTGTAACTGGCAACAAAGTGGCCAGTTTGTTCTGCAGACAGGGACATATGGCCACAATGAAAATGTACCAGTTCCAATGTTTCAGTTTACAAAGTGTAAAAATAAGCCCCTTCTTTTTTACTTTGCAAGACTGTGAAACGCTGCTACGATCCAGCTAAAATATCACTTAAAACATGTTTTATTCATTGATTGGTTTGCTGAGTGTTCTTACTGGTGTGAAATATCCCAGTTCTGCCGCCAACAAAAGATATTGCAGAAAAGCAAATCATGTTTTTCTCACAACTACACAAACAACCAGTTAGGACTGTGTGATATTGACAAAATTCCCCAATATTTCCTTTTTTTTTTTTACCAAATACCTTGATACTGACATATTGATGAATTTGTGGTGATACTTTAGGGATGTCTGTTGACATCTGTACAAGATATACACAGAAAAATATCAGTAAATGTGGATATGATGACCTAATACAGGCGTTCATGTTCATTTCTCTAACTGAAAACGGTCATAATATTGCTAGCTGAGAGAAAACACCGACCAGGAAAACGCAATTCATCAGTATTAAGTTTGGATAATAATCGGAAACCTGTACGTTACAATCACGCGACATTATTTTTCTTTCATCGTGTCCTCTGCCCCATGCAGGCCACGTCTCTGCAGACTCAGACTCTGCGGAGGACATTGCTGAGGACCCAGAGGCTGCAGTAGATGAGGAGGAAGATGAGGAAGAGGTGCTCGTTGAGGAAGATCAGATGCAACCAGCGGTGCGTACGTTTTAATGATACAGCAGCATAGCAAACCATTAGATTTACACGCAGACTGTCGAGTAACGATGACATTTCTCCTCAGGAAGGAGACGAAGACGACTCTGATGAAGCAGCTGATAAACAGTTGGGGTCTCACCCTGATGCCGACACCACCATCCTCTTCGTCACAGGAGAAGGTACGTTTTCGTTCAGTGAGCTTTTACACTAAGTCGTCATCATCCTGGACTGCTTTTGTTTTATGGGCTGATATCAGGCCATTCTGTGCCTTTGTTGCAACATCTTATAACTCGTACTTTATTTGCATTGATGTTTTTTTTTTATTTTTATTTTTTATAATTAATTTAGAGTTTCCTGCCAATGAAATTGTGAGGTTCCTGGTGGGTTTCAACAACAAGGGAAGTCAGGACTTCACCGTTCAGTCGCTGGAGGCCTCCTTCCGTTACCCCCAAGACTTCCAGTTCTACATTCAGAATGTAAGTGTGATCTGAGATAAATACAATTTAAAAACACCTGCATACACGTGCTCCACCTTTTTTTTAAAAAAATTTTTTTTTACTTTATCTGGAGTGTGATACAAAAGCATTTAGGAATGCAAAAATGTGTTGATTTGTTTTCACTTTGAGATGATGAAAAGGTACTCGTGCCTACGTGTCTCATGTGGTCGTTTAAAGAGTATGTTCAAGTATAACTCTGAATGGTGTAAAGGTTTATAAAATATTTGCGTGTGTTTATTTTCTTTATTGTTGTGTGTAGTTCACAGCGTTGCCTCTGAGCACTGTGGTGCAGCCCCAGGCTCAGGCCTCCTTCGAGTACTCCTTCATCCCAGCTCAGCCCATGGCGGGTCGCCCTTTTGGTCTTGTTATCCTCCTCAACTATCTTGACACTGAGGTAAAAAAAAAAAAAAATGCAATATTTATTTATTAAAAATATATATTTGTGGTGGTGGAGCTTGAGATCTGTACAGGTTGTTGTTTAGAGAGAAGATGTAGTGAGTGTCAAGATGCTCCGCAGGAAGGTTTTTCACAGCCCACCTCAAATTTAGATGATTCATGGAAATGACTACCTGAAGAAGCCATTGTCAGCAAAGCAGTTTGTCTTTATTTTTCATGTAACCGCTATATTCCTTTCCATTTTTTTGTATAATTGGAATGACTGGTGGCTCCTTACTGTCATAATTTTCTGCCTGCTGTTGAGCTTTAAATGTTGTTTCCATGCTATTACCGCATGATGTGATAGAGGCTGAGTCATATTGACATTCAGCTTTTTAAATAGCAGCTCTAAAAACGTTCCAGAAAGTTCTTGAAAGGTACTTGTTTACTTGGAGTATTTGCTTACTAGTTTCTTTTTGCATTTTTCTTCAGGGCAACGTGTTCCAGACGGCCATCTACAACCAGACCGTCACCATCACTGAGCTGGAAGAGGGACTGGACGGAGAAACGTAAGGCTTTCTTCTACGATGTTCCACCATATCACACACACATACAGTATGTACATGAAAATGTAAATAAAGTTTTTGCTCTTTCATATTACTTCACTGCAAAAATGGAAGGAAGACGGCAAGCTATAGAGTAGCACCAAAATGACTGAATCAGTAGGTGGACGTTTCAGACCAAGTACTGCATCTCAGTTCAATGTAAACGATGTGTAAATCTACTTATTTTAGCCACTTATTACTTATTTGAAATGTTCCTTAAGGCTACATGCAGCTCTCTAAGGATTCACAATACCAGTCTTCACAGTCTATTGCAGCACATGTAAGAACCTGTAAAAAGGAGGTGTGAAATTGGCACAAAGATTAGTTGTCAGAATTGTGCTGCTGGTGCAAGATGCAGAAACTGTCACCAGCAAATTATTCAAGAAAAACAAAATGTTTTGCATCCTAAAATCTTATAACCGATGAGAAAATGTTGCAGATACAGTTGAAGGTCATTTTTAGGGCACAAGGGGGCCCATTTTGTTAGACTGGTCTTAATGCCAAAGTTGCAGTTGCTGATGAAGAGAGCTTGTTGCTTGAATACGGCTACTTTGTATAAAAATGTTTAGTAAGTAAACTTCTGAATATTAAGGAGAGGTAATTGAAATGTATGCATACCACCTTCAACCAGCTTGATTGCGCAATATTTTCAAATAAATTGCATTGAAAATCTTCAGTCTTCCAGTAGCCATGCATCACTCACAGAGAATGCTATACAAAAAGGTTACTGTGGAAATCTTTTTATTGATTTCCGTTCACTGATTTAAAGAATTCATTTTTATTTATTTTTTTCTGCAGAATGTTCATGTACATCTTCCTGGTTGGACTGGTGTCCCTGATGATCTTCGCGGTGTACCAGGTGCTGGAGACGAGGACGGTATGTGTTTGTCTTCAATCAGCTGCTTTATTTGGGACGCGGCACGAGTAATTTACCAATGTAATCAAATATTGTCTTCACTACAGCAGAAACTGGAATAGAGTACACATTAACAGAGGGTGTCATGCATCCTCCTCCATGTGACTTATTCTCCTTAAACGGGGATTTACATTGATTTTGAAGCAATCATGGATCAAATGTTTTTAAAATTAGACATGTTGTCTTTCAACTTTGTGCTTTGCAGAAAAGGAGACTGGCAGTGAAGGTAGAAAAGGGCACCGGTGGGATGAACGATGTGGACATCAGCTGGATTCCTCAGGAGACTCTCAATGTCATGAGTATGTTCATTTTTAAAAAAAAAATTTTATCCCCAACTGTTACTAGTAATAACAGGGAAGTGATTACTTTGGTCATATTACTGTTACTCTCCGTGAAAATAAAATATGCTCTTTACATCCTGTCTTACAGACAAGGCTTCCCCTAAAGCATCTCCACGGAAACGAACCAACAGGGCAGCTGGAGCAGATCAATAAAACTGTCCGTTTCCATCCGTCATCATACTGTCCAGCAGGCTTTCAAAGCTCATTTCCTCGCCACAGTAACCCGATCCCCATTTACTATGGAGCAACATTTCCAGTCCGAGCAAAGTGTTAAAGATGTTTGTATAGATCTCATCCTGCTGCTCTGCCGAAGCTACAACCACAGAGCATCCTGGACTGGAAGAGCATTTAGACACTAACAGGACTGAACACCAGCTCATTTTACATGACTTTTTTTATGTGTGTGTGTGTGTGTGTGTGTGCGTGTGTGCGTGTGTGCGTGCGTGCGTGCGTGCGTGCGCGCGTGTGTGTGTGTGTGTGTGTGTGTGTGTAAGAAAGGTGGTAAAAGATGAACCAAAAAGTTGTTATGGAAAAACAAAGGGATTGTGGTACAAACTGCCCTACAAAAGAGCGCTAAATACATCGACCCTCTGACTGTATGAATGCTGTCTCGTCATAATACTTGCCTTGGAGTTACATTTAATTTGTGGAGATTTGTTAGCTGCATTTCTGGGCTTCAAAACATTCCTATTTCATCTGTTGAATGAGATGAAACATCTCCCATCTGTTCATGAGACGAATTCCCCTCCTCTATCGTGTTGACACCATAGTGCCTTAACTACGGCTCCCTGCAAAGACTTAATTTAAAGAAAAAAGTATATGCAATTGATTAAAAGGTCCCACTGAAACATCTCTGCTTTTAACATCCAGTCACATATAGCTTTAGGTTTATCAAATTAAAACCTTCTAGTTGTTCAGTGGGGCAATGGCAGCTGCAGATACAACAAATGTTAAAACTGTGTTCTCTGGAGGTTAGTTTACCTGTTTAGTTTTTTTACTTGGTGCTGGTGGTGCAGTCTGTCAGATTGTATGCCTTTACTTTTGGAAAAAAATGTGTTTTCAAAGACAATAAAAGGGTGAACAAAGTGTATTTTGTCCCGTTAGTTGCTCTCTTGGGAAAACTCTTATTTCCTAGTATTGTATACTGTTGTCATCTGCATTCTTTGATAGTTTGTGGTTTGTGCGGTCATGTTTTTGCAATCTTCAGTACACGGCTTCAGTAAAATGACAACAGTGGATGGTGTCTCTCAGGGAAACTTGAAAGGACTTGTAGGGCTGCAACTAACGAATATTTTTAATAATTGACTAAATGTTTGGGCTACAAAACTTCAGAAAACAATGAAAAATGCCCGTCACAATATCCCAGTGCCCAAAGTGATCATCAGATGTCTTGACTACCAACCAACAGTCCCAGACTCAAAGGTATTCAATCTATAATGTCATGTCACATTTTTGCTTTTAAAGGATTTAAAACAATGTTGATCAACTAATCGATTAATTGACTAATCATTTGCAGATCTAAGGACGTTTTCAGCCACAGAGAGTTTGCTTTGGTAGCCCTACATTTGTATGGGTCTGTACATTTCTTAAAACTTTAATAAGAAAAATATAATGTGGTGCAAGCTAATTAAAAGAGATAAAAGTTCAATTGGTCTGCCTAGAAAGTCCTTTCAGCTCCTTAGTTTGACTTTTTTCGGTCTTTGCACACATTGAATCATTTATGCAATCTATTTTTTCCCATGCAACATTTCCTATATTCCAAATGCTTATATTCCAAATACCTCTATAATTAGCACCAAATTACATAGTTAATAGGAACTAAAGTAACTGTGAGAAGAAGAAAAAAAACGTTCCTCTCGTGCATTAATCTATGCATTGTGCTTCACATTGTGAAACACATGGAATAGCAGCAGGTTTGTATGAATAATGTGTAATTGCATAACGCGTGTGCACTGTAAGAACACAGTGGAGTTCCTACAATGAGATAACGTCGGTGATTACAATCTGTAAAGTTCCAGAAAGTGTGAGATAGCAACGAGCGTCCCGACAGCCCTCCCTGTGTTGCGGGCGGGGTTGCGTGATCGTTGCGGGAGGCTCGTGCGGCGGTTCCTCCTCCTCGGGGAGGTGAGAGCTGTCCGGTGCTGAGGGGGGAAGAAGATGAGCTCAGCGCGCGCCGGGGGGCAGGTAACGTCAGCAGTCGGCCGGAGCAGGCGAAGACTACATACACACACCACCAAGTGTTTATCTCCTCTTCATCACGGACACACACCGACAACACGTTAATGATGGGCAGCTAATCGGCTCCGTGTGACTCAGCTCAGCTTCTTTTCTTCTTTTTTTTAAAATTTGATTTATTCCTATTCACGAGTGCCTCGGCAGCATCCCGCGCCCTCCGCTTGGCTTGAAATGGGATGATATGGGATTTTTCATGTCGACGAAGATCGGAGGGATTCTTGCGTTTGCCTTGGGTAAGATATGTCAAACTGCTCCGCGGGTTTTGTTTAAGCTGCGAGCCACTTTGGATGTTTTTGACACAGAAAACTGCCTCTTTAGTATCTCCCTGCATCATCCTGTCACGCTATGATTGTAATCTGTATTTATCTCCAGCAGTGTTGCATGATGGATAGTAGACCTGCACCTTGGCAGCTTGGAGTACACCCATCGACGGTACATGCCGGGGTGTCTGTACTTCGGTGATAGTGTGCCAGCTTTTGGACACGCAAGGTCCACAAATAAAACCCCACAATTTTATTTATTTAGCCTCAAATGCCTCTTTTATATTTATACTTAATATTTAGTGCTTGTGTTTGCATAGTCCTCTTGCAGAATGTTGTATTATCGACATGTTTTATAGCATTTAAATCGCAAATAGCTCCGAACAGAGCATTGCACCCCATGTGGAAGGAATTTACGGGATGCAGTGGTCAGAACTATTATCTGTGGTAACATCTGCTGCACAGCCCACCGCCCACTGACATCTGTCAAAAGTGAAGATCAGATGAAAGGATCTTTAAATGCACATACTGAAAGCAATGTTAAAAAAACACCGGTGTGTGTTTATGAAACAACAGCATCTAACACAAATGTAATTAAATTGTTTGTTTTTTTGTGGAAAAAGTTGCATGTTTATGAGCAGTATTAGACGTGGAGGAGATGGTAGAGAAAGACGAGCCAGGCTAGAGACTATTTCAGAGACAAAATGACACATTAGAATAAATAAATTAGAATAACTCCTAAAGCCGTCCCCTGTGTCTGTTTTGCAGTATTCCTGTCCCTGGTGGTGTCAGGAGACTCAGATGCAGGCGTGAAGTGTGAGAACATTTATAAAGACTTTTCTGATTGTGTCCTGGAGCTGGGAGAGAGCATGGACAACTATCAGGAGAATGTGACCAGCGAGAGGGGAGTGGCGGCCGTGTGCAGGTGATAATAACTTCATCAGTAAGGGAGTGTGTGAGCAGCAGGCAGCATCCATTTGTGCACTTGGGACATCCCCTATATGTGTTTTATTTAAACTGATTAAGTCACTTTTAAGCAGAGAAGGTGGCAACTGAAAGACAAACCGGCTGTGATGGGCGGGGATAATAGCCTTGAAGTGAAAACAAGTTGTGCATGATTTAGTGAATTAATACAGACGGATACAATATGAAGTATCTGTCTGACAAAATGCTGGAGAGAAAAAGAGCAGATGCCATGATCTCAGAGGGAGAATAGAGAAATGGTGCTGAGACACTGAGCCATTGTACTAAATAATTTATGACTTTGCTGCAGCAGTAATGAAATTCTGGGGACGTTTTTTATCATTGTTACCGCATGCACTCTACAACCCCGGCACAGAATATTGACGATAAGACGAAGCTTTGCACATAAGCCTTCTGTTGAAAATTGCCCTCTTGCATTATCATCTGTGATGTTGTTTCACTCTCTGATGCAGTTGCCATGGTAATTAAAGCTCAGTTTGATTTACGTGAAGCCATCGTGGCCGTCTGAGCTGATAGATTACTGGCAAGCGAAATAATCCACGACAGCCAGTGCACGACTGCATGCCGGAGCCGGGATGAATTCTTGAGTGAAATAACGTTCAGCGTTGATCTGATGATCCTTTTGTTTGCCACAGCCACTGGGAAGCTTTCCACACATGTGCCCTCACGGCGCTGTCCGACTGTCAGGAGGAAGTCAGCTCCATCTGGGAGACCCTGAGGCAGGACTCCATGAAGATGCGCTTCCAGGGGAGTCTGTTCGACCTGTGCAGCCCCAGCTCGTCGCCCAGCATGAGTTCACCTCTCGCTGCCCTTAGCCTGCCGCTCATGGGTGTGCTCATCATGACCGGGCCCGACTGGTAGCCTGTATAGAGGGGGGGGGGGGGGGGGGGGCACTTCAAATTCCCCTGTGTTCAGTCCACCTGAGTACAAACCTAAAGGCAAGGATTTAAGAGGATACGGATTATTTTTGACACAGAGCCACGGAGGCCTGTGGCAAGCCGATCAATATTTGCTGAGATGAATAATGTTTGAAATCTCCTCAAATACTTCAGCTTGATTCTCCCTTATGTCGAGAAACTGATAGAGTAGTTGAGAAAAATGACGTTTCAGCCAATTTATCAGCCCAGGCACACTAAAGCAAACACTACGAGTATTCAAGGGATTTCAGATACAATGTGAGCAGATCAGCCAGACACCTGTGGCTCTGGGTTATCAATAAACAAGGAGTGGACACAATAACATGAACACCTGTACAATCTAGTGAAGCGAATATTATATTTATGAACACTACCATGTTCAGGTTTTGTAGATTGAGTCATTTTTAAAGATTAGTTTATATTAAATGATATCAGATTATATTACATTAGATCACTTTTGATTAGATTAGATTAGATTAGTTTAGTTTATATTAGATTAGTTTAGTTTATATTAGATTAGATTAGATAACATTTGATATATTTATTTCCATTTGCACATGTATTAGGGCAGTACAGGTAAATTGGAGTTTTTCTGCTTATCTCTCAGTCAACTTTGTTAACAAAGAAAGAAAGAAAGACAGAAAGGCAATTAAAAGAGCATCATAAAAAGTAAACTTTGTGCACTGAATTATATAAAAATACACCCTATGTATTATTTATTTATGAATTATTGCACAAACACTGGACTGGGGAAACAGAAAGGTAGATATGATAAAGGTAGGAGTGGTGTTCATGTTTTTGTGTCCACTCGCTGTACAATGTATTGTATGAGGATCTCTATACTACTCTCATGTCTGTACACTAAATATGAAGATACTGCCAGCAGCCAGGCACACGGCTCCTGTGGCTGCGCACAGCAAATAAATAGTTTGACACATCCTTACTTGTAAGACCACAACTTGTACTTTTTACACTTTTGTACGGATTAAACAAATAAAGTGTTAATTTGTGATCTTTAGACGTGCTGGGGGGGTGGATTTTATTATATTTGGACAGAACTAGGCTAGTTGTTTCCTTGTCCTTTGGCTTGTATTTATAAACACACACACATATATATATATATATATATATATATATGTCTACAGACATGTGAGTGGTATCGATCGTCACATTTACTACTCAGCAAGAAAGTGAATTTAAGCGTATTTCTGAAAAAGGGGAACTATTGCTTTAAATGAAAGCTATATTGTACTGTATGTTAGACACCAAAATACAGATTTTAATCTCCAGTGAGTTTGTCTAAATACAATCAAGCCATCGTGATGTAATTAGCTGTCACATTGGAGGAAAACATTTAAAGGAGCACTTCACCAAAAATAACAGCAATATCTTAGAAATATTTAGTTCTCGGTTCTTAAAAACAGTCTGAATATGATGTGACCAGACATTAATCTGACTGGCTTCTGACTTTATCACACTAAAGCCAGCGACTAAACAACGTGTAGATGTACTGAATGCGAAATGCCCCTTTAATCTGTGTCCATGAACTAAATGTTTGTGTAAGTGACAATCAAGCCACTTAAACACTTTCGACTCCTTTCCCCTGCAACACTTCAGCCCACTGTGGCTGATGTTGCACGGCTGCTATAAAGACACCACAAACAGACATCTTGACACACATCACACCTTCACTTCTCCTCTTCACTGTCTCTGAGCCTCGGCCCGCGCTGCAGTTCAGTCTAATGCTCAAACTTCTGACCCGTCGATGTTTCAGTCTAAGGTCTGAAGAAAATCTAAAGTGTGAAAGTTCAGTGTTGTTTCACTAAATCCTGCCCCACCATGTGTGAAGATGCTAACTTGCAATTGACACGATACACGCTAATATATAGTAAATGAGATATTGCTAAAACTTTTCTCTACAGTACTGCATTAACACAGTATGTCATACAGACTACACAAGGGGGGGGGGGGTGGATTATATTACAGAGATTTTAAAGGAAGAATAATGCAGAAGTATAATGAACATTTCCCAAATAATCTAATTAAATTCCTGAGTACTCATATACAGTATTAATTGGAATTTTAAACACCGATATTTAATCTCTAATAAAGTCAAATTATATGCAATAGTAAAACAATAGCTTATTTTTGTAAGATATCCATAAAATCACCTTTGTATCAATAGTATTTCAATTAAAGATTGACCCATTAATGTATTGTAAAATGATGATATCAAACTAAATACATTCCAAACTGTGCTGCTCCACTTATCCATGTCGTGCTTTTAAATCAATCTCATTTTGAGAAACTTCGGCTTGATATTAAGCTTCAAAAGCAGCCAAGAACGACCGAATCTGGGCAGAAATAAACTAATCTGTGTTACAGTTCGTAGCTCATTTGACACATTAAGCCAATAAGCCGTGTGAGATATCACAAACTGTAGGGGTCTGTGAATCAATAAGAAATTAGTATTCTGGTTAAATTCCCTTCACAGAAATCTGATGTGTTTACTGCAGTGGTCACCCAGATTCAGAGCGAGTAGAAAACTAATGAGCGAAGGCATCAATTTGTTTTGTTTCTTTTTCCAAAACTGTGTCACCATTTGCATATTTCCTTCAACTCTAATGGTCCTCATAAGTAAAAATATGGATGATTTCCTGAATATTTTATACCTTTGATCCCAAATGCATGATCATTTTAGTGACAGCGCTTCAGAATAATGAACAGTCTGTTGATTTTACCTTGGACGACATGTGCAGTGGTATTGCTCTGTGCATGAAGTTAGGCTATAGCTCCTCAGTGTATCAGCAGAACCATTACACACTCACCTCCACCTCCTTTAGCATGTTTGTTCTAGTTGTTTCTATTTATTTCATGTTTCAGGAGTGATAGCATTATGTCACCCATTGTGTGTGTCCGGTGGTGAGAATTACAAAAACAGCTGTGATGTCCTCAAAGCATGAGCAATATGTACGGTCACTTTTTTTTTAAAGAGAGGACTGTTCCCTTTGTGTGCCGTTGAAGAAAGCATGAAAACGATCGTGTTATCATATGCATTAGACCATACAAAAGGAACCCTAATGAGTTTAAACATGGAGAGAACTCTGAATGTCAAAAAACAAGTTCAGTATCCATGTTTTTGTTTTGTTTTTCTGTTTACTCATAGAAAAGCACACTATTTACAAGACTGTATGAAGCAATATATGGCAAAGTAATGTGTTTGCAATAATAAAGCACCATGTTTCAAACACACAGTGTGTGCGTGCATCACCTTCAGCAAAAATGATGGACAGCGAAGATGGTGAAATAGTGGAGCCTTTAATCGATGCAGTAAGTCCTCTGCTGCTGTTCCACTCACTTACTACAGCGTTTCTGTTTTTAGCCCTCCCTGAAGCAAAGTGTTGGTAATGAGAATCGCAACCAGTGTTTTTCAACTCGTTAGTGCTCTCCCATCTGCTTCTTTCCACCTGGACACTTCCAGAAGAGGCGGTGGTTGGAGAAGAGGACGGATCAGATCACGGGGTGGAAACCTTTCAGAGATCTAAAGACACGCTTGTGGTGTGCCCCTCATTAGAGGACCCATCTCTGACATCTGAAGCATAATGGCCAATTATTTTTTCACCTACAGTTTCCTGACTGAGATTTACACGTTTTCATACAAACTGGTAGTGATTTATTAAAACAGCATATGCCCAAAAGTACTTTCACTGTAGTGTAATTCCTGTATGCTGGTGCCAACACGCTGTATTTAAACCTTCGGGAGAGGAGGAAAAAAAAAAAAGATGTAAAACCTTTGTCCATGATGTTTCTGGACAAGAAACAAGTCAGAGAATTTAATTACATTAATAGGTCCATCTCTCAAGTTCTTTGTATTTAAATACATCATAAAAACTAAAATTTATGTTAAAGAACACAAAGGTGGCTTTGCATCTGAACACTTTCAGCCGTTGCGAGAAATAATCAAATAGTAGATGACACTGGCTTAGAAAGAGTAGTCACGAGTTATAACATAACTTAAAGGAATAGTTCGACATGTTTTGGACAGACGTTTATTTGCTTTCTTGCAGCATTAGATTTATAATCACTGGTGTTTGAGTGAATATGAAGCTCCAGCCAGCAGCCGGTAGGCTTAGTTTGGCTCTGTCCAAAAGGTAATAAAATGCACCTACCAGCTCATTAATTACCATGTAATATCTCATTTAATCTGTAAGAAAAACGCAAGAAAAGACTCCAGGATATCACCGCAAAGAAACTGTTCTACACAACCGAAGATTTTTTACACCTCAGTTTTAAAATCGATCGAGATATGATGCGTTAATCATGAGCTGGGTTTCATTTCTTTACCTCTGGACAACTGTCGAGCTTTTTCCAAATGTTTATTTGATCTTCTCATCCAACTCTCATCAAGAAAGCAAATAAGTGCCTTTCCCAAAATGTCCAACTACTTTACAACTTTTAAATATCAACCCCTGCTGCATGATGATGTACTTGTACTACACTTTAGAAACCCGATTTCAAAACCAGACACTGCGTAGTCCACAACGCTGCAGAGGTTGGATCTGATGGTGACCACACAGAATAGAAAGAGGTGCGTTACAGGACCGGTACTACTCAAGTAATAGACAGTTCATCAGACAGCTTTTTGAAAAGCCATCATTAAATGAGAAAGCTGAAATTGTTCCAAAAACCACCAGTGCCGCACATTTCAGTACTTTTCCCGTCACGTCTCCAGAAACAGTAATAGTGTTTTCAGACACAGACACAGTCTGCTGTCAGAACACAGCTGGTAGTGTCTGACAAGCTGTCCCCAAAGTGGCCATGACTGCATAATACATCATGACATAAAGAGACAGAAACAAAGAGCAATCGCAGTGCAAAATGCTGTACAAGCTTGACAATGAAGGAATCAACTGAGACTGAATGATCAAACCTAATCCAGAAACTTAAAAAATAAGCCTGATTTTATACTTGTTGAGAATATAAAGCAAAAAACTCTTTCCTACATTTGGATTTGCACAATGATTGATTTTTGCGTCAGAACACTATAGTATACCTGTTCGAACACTGAATTTGTTACCCAACATGTAACGTTAAAGTGGCAATATACAGCATCTTTGCTTTAACTTATCATTATGAAGTGAGTGTTGATTGCATAATGTAATGGCTGTAGAATAAGGACATCACCGTTTGGATAGGTTCCCTATAAACTTGGGTTTACAATGCAATTCTGTCTGCTTCCAGGTTGTGATCTCCCTTTCACAATAAAAGCCTTAGACATATTCACTGCATCACTGCCTACCAGAGAGCATTTCGCTAAGAGGCAACTCAACAAAGTGGCTTAGAGTAGATGTCCCCAGGTAGCGGAACAACCGTAACCCTTGTTCAGATTTAAATTAACGGTAGAAAATATGTTATGTCTCCGCCATGCAGTTTATTTGCAAACAAATGCAGTGAGTCCTGTGTTGTTGGTTTCTGCTTTAAGATGCAGCTGTAAGAAAGCATGATAAAAACTGCGATAGGTAACTTTGCACATTGGCGTCTCTAAATTGCAGAGAGGTGTGACTGGAGCGTTAAAATTTTAAAACTACAATATCCTGTAACATGATAGTCAAGTTTGTTTGACAACCCAGCCAGCAAGTCCTTATATCAACACTAAGAGAGAGGGAAAATGTTGCTGTTGTTGCTCTTCTGCTGCTTTTTAAAGACAATTTGTATTTACTCTGAAGTTTCAATTTGTCATTTAAAGACGTGCACATACCCGGAAAAAAGAAGAACCATCGCAAATCTTAAAATGAGCGAATGGAATGCTCATGTACTTAAAATTAAAACGAAAAAAGCAATTACTAAGAAAAAAATGTATAGTCATTAGGTTTAGAGAAAGGTGTAAACTGACGTCTGCTTTTATAAGCAATAAAACATGTATCTTAATATGCTACAAAGTTAATACTGTCCAACATTTAGCGGACAGTTATGAATAAATAGATCAGTTCATCTGGTGTATCACTTGAAGTGGAGATGGATCACCTTCCAACATCTACGGCTGAAGCTCCATTTCTTTTGCAAGCAGTGAAAAAACGTTCTCCGAGCGAGTTCTTCAGGGGTTAACCATCCACCGACTTTCAGAGTGGTGTCAACAAAAATTCACAGGTTAGATTTGGGTCCACTATTGACTGGAATGGCCCTGAGCTCAGTCCGCATGCACAAGTACTCTCCGATTACAGCCATCAGCGCCATGCAGGCTATATTGACGAGCCACCAGGACAGGACAGCTGGGAGGTGAGCGTTATAGATCCAGCAGCCAATCATATGGAAGAAGTGCACAGTGACTGTGAAGTCCAGGCACTGTTTCCCCCGACGGATGAAGAACCACAGGCCGAGGGCGCTGCAGGAACAATGACACAGAAAAGTTGTGTTATCAGCCATGCTCATTTGTGTTTCAGATTACATTTTTGTTTATACAAGGATGCCCCTGGAAAGTTGTCAATGTTCAAGTCTTGCCCCGCACCTAATCTATAGAATCGATATTTTATTTTATATTTATGTGACTAAATATCTTGATCATCTGTTAAGAAATCGTTCAGTTCTGCAGGTGTGAATAAATCCGTTCCCATTTTATCATGAGATGCTTGAACATCAGCATTTTAGTAAGGTGTCACAGCCCTCATCTTTTTGGATGTACAGAAAAGAAATGACTCACCAGGTAAGAGAGTTCAAGATGAACGCCATCATTGAGAGCCTGCCCTGCATTGTTGCAAAACCAAGGACCTGCCAAAGCAGAGCAAATATTTAAATACCATTTCAGGAGTCTACAAATGGACCACAAACATGCGCCCCACAGCTGGCAGAGATCTTACTACTTACTTCATAGCTGAAGATAAGGTCCAGTGACCGACTACTTTGCACCAGACTGTCCACTCCAGCTAACCACAGGCCCAAGAAGCTGTAGTAGATGCACTGCATCAACACAATCTGACTCACAATGAGGACCGGGTCCCAGATGTAGCTACGGAAGTGACTGGCCATTGTGAACTGATGTTTCACGTACAGGCACAAAGGATGTTAACCGTTACCAGCTGGGCCATCCAGTGTGACCTGCGTGTGATCTCAATTATCTGAAACACAAAAAGTTCAATTTAATGAAAGGAAATTAAATTGAATAATAAACATATTTCACATCTCGAGTTTTGAATCTTATCCAAACAGCTTTATTACGCAGAAATATAACAATAACTGCAGGATCATAGTTATTTATTTCAGTAATACAGCCAACTACACTGCTGTGAAGTACCTTATAAATAGTTGTCTCCTCATCTTAACAGATGGAATAAGGAGTATAGGTTAAAATCAAGAAGGAACACAAATGCAGGTGTTGCATGAGGTAGAAGTGTTTGAAAAACCCAGGAAACTTAAACGCTGGAGCTCACAATGAAAAAGGGCAGTTAAAATGTAATAACATCCATCAGCTTGTAGCTAATTATTGTGTGACACTTAAGACATATTGTTCTTAGGGTATTTGGTGTGTGAAGAACATGTGATGAGTTAGTTATTTAACTTACAACATCAACTAGGCCTACTTATCATTGTCAACAAGCCAGGAATGTAATCAATGCAATCTTTTTTTTATCCTTTCCATCTTTTAACTGATATGACAAAATGGTCTGTCTCTTTGAGAAATTACTAAAAGATATGATCTGTATTTGTTTTGTTAGTTTTCTGATTTATGATGTTGTGGTACTTCATGATATTGTATGTGTTTGCTATTTTTGGTAGAGTTAGTGTAATGGTGGTATTTTAGTTTTTAGAAATACATTAAAAAGTTAAAAAGTATTAAGGTAGGCACAATAGGCTCAGGATTTTTTCCGTTGGAGAATATTATGTTTGATTTTATTTTATTTATATACAGATTGTGTGTTATCTAACAACGTTCATAACTGTATGGGCAATCTTTTGTATGAAATGAACGGAGAATAAATTATTTATACATCGAATACATTTTTTTTAAGTTAATTGAATCAATATGAAGCTGGACAACGTAAAATATGTAATAATTCACCCAAGAAGACGATGAGTTAATGCAAACCAGCTCTGATCTCAGTGAAATAATAGCCAGAGCTACCACGGAGTGCTATAAATAAGCCTGTGATGACATTATAGGGAAGTGAAGGGTTCTTCCAATGTCCACGACACACCTGGAGCACATGCTGCTCTCGTGAATGTCACTGGGCTGTGTCACGTACACTTACATTTAAAGTCAAGCGCAAGCCACCCGAACACTCAGCTAGCTTATCACCAACACAAACCCAACGATTAGCAAATGCTAACATAATCAAATACAGCCTGTTAGCATCGCTGTGCCGGTGATTACACTCCTCAAACCCCGCTGTTAATTCAGTTCAAGCAAAAGACAATTAACCGTGGGTGGAAACAACAGCACTACTGAAGCATCGTTCTCGTCTAACTGTACAACAACACGAAAGATGACCAACAAGTTACACCATGTTAGCATCATGGCAGTTTTCCTTATGAGCAACCGTTTTAACAAACTATAGAGACGGTCGATACACACCTGAGTACTGGATGAAAGAGGTTTCAGTGTGCCGTATTAACGATAATCCCTCGGTTGCTTACTGTTTTCAAAACTTTAGTCTTAATAAACCGGGCTTCGCAATAGTTGTACCTTGTTAACAACACGGAAGTCACAGCGGTGAATCCGGAAATAAAACGTTCTTTATTTTTCAATGTAAAATACATTGGCCGTATTACTGAGACAAACTGTACTGATTAACCTCAGAAATCACTTTTCTGCAAACAACCAATTAAATAAATCTCACAATTTATTGGATAATAGCTACATATGTGATGTACACGATGCACTCGTTGTTTTTTTTCTTTTTATGCAAATACATAATTTATTTTGAAATCGTTCCGTTTTATTTTCCGGTTGACGTATCATTACTTGCAATCGTCTATATAAAATAGAATAGAATTTTGTAATAAATAAATAAATGAACAGTCAAATAATAATAAACATGTAAATTATGAATGTAGACCAGTCTTTCTTAACGACTGGTCCGCGGACCACTGGCGGTCCATGAGTGACCCCTAGTGGTCCGTGAGTATATTGGTAAAATGTCACATTTTAAATGAATATATTATAAGTTTCGAGTGTTTCTTAAACTGCTTAAAAATGACTAGTATAGAGTGTAGCATAGATGTAGCATAGCTACGTAGGTTCGTGTACGTCATAAATGATCTGCGCGGTCAACTGACAAGATGGATCGATGGCTCAAGACCAGGTCAGGTAAAAGAAAATGAAATGAAAAATCTGACCCGACAGTGAAGGTGCATCGTCCTGATGCAGGTGGTCCAGCAGCTACAGCTGGTTCAGCAGCAGCGACAACAAGTGATTGTGTGTGCGTTTGAGAACCCCTGATGTAAAAAGCTTGGCTGTAAAAAACAACAACTTAATTTTCCTAAATAAAGCTTGGATGTCAAAAAAAACCTAAATTTTCTTGAAAAAACCTTGGATGTGAACAAACACTAAATGTTCTTGAAAAAAGCTTAAATGTGAAAAAATACAAAATTTTTTCATGAAAAAACCTTGGATGTCAAAAAACCGCCACAATTTTCATGAAAAAAAGCTATATTTCATGAAATATTTTTTCACATCCAAGCTTTTTTCATGAATATTAAGGTTTTTAAAAAAACAATGTTCCCCTGGTTTCCCTCTGGTGATCCTCTTAGCACCATCATCTGGTCAACATTTCAATTTGTCCAATACTTTGGTCTATGACTTCATACCGGCAAAACTAATGCCATTCCCAACAGTCTCAGCTGTGTTTGGTGCGAATACATTTTTGATTTTGGGCTACAAATTGCAAATTAAATTGATATATTTTATTTGTCTTAAGTCTTGTTGTGTATTAATTAATTTAATAATGGAATAGTTTCCTTTAGTTGTCTAGTGCAGAGACATGCGCACTTTGAGTTATAACCTTCTATTCCAAAAATAAAATAACCAAAGTTGCAGCAAAACAGAAAATATATATTTTATTGAATTTTGCAGAAGAAGTGGTGGGTTTTCAACTAAATATATTGTCAAAGTAGCATAACTGACAATTCTTGGATGAGAAAGAGATGGAACAAGAACACATTTCTGCTGGTATGTCTTTCACAAAGAACACAGACGGCTATAATCCACACACAAATAAAAACCCTCCAACTAAAGTCATCTTGAAGAAACACCACTGGGCAAAGGACTGAAATCACAGGCAGGACAAATTTATAAAGACATATTTCACAAAAAAAAAAGGCAAGCCCACAATGGAGTACACAGACAAATCGCATGGCCGATGTAAGAAACACATGCACATTCCTCACAAATGAACTGTTTTGCAAATTACAAAGATATGTGAGGACATTAGGCTCCTTTCATTTGGTGGCATGTCTCATATGTCAGCTGGTAAACTAAAAACAAGCCACAGCATAAATGTGACTGAAAGCCATTTTGAAACCTGTGCCTGCGATACTCCCATATAATGTAACATGGAAATGGAATATATTAGGTACTATGTTCTTTGACCATAACCAAAGTCTAGAGAGGAAGTTTAAAAATCAGTGTGGCTCAAAAGAACAACTTCTGGCTCATCACATGAGCTGTGACTGTACTTCTACAAGTCCATAAGAAAAAAGGTCACTTTAACAAAACTGTTCAAGTAATTTCAGAAAACAGAAGTGAGAAAGCAGAGCAAGAAAGGCATTTAGTTTTTAGATTTAAAAAAACTAATGAAATAGGCAAGGCAAATAACAATACTGAAAAAAAAAATGACCTTTAAAGATGTATAACGTGCACAGTTTGGGTTATAACTAAAGTTGAAATACTGCATAGTGCAAAAACAATGTGGCAAATGTGCATGAATAACTACAACATTATATTTTAAACAGTTGTAAATGACACACTTGACATAAAAGTAATGGGGCTAAGAAGGCACACTTGTTTCTTGCATTTTGTAAGTTTAACATTTGTATTTTTTTCTGTGGACGTTTGGTTGATTGATAAAAAAAAAAAGAAAAAAAAAAGAAAATGAAAAAAGAAAAAAGAAAAAGTCTCCTTTGGTCCTTTCATTCAAAGCTGCCGATGCATTTGAGCTCAGTAACTCATGTTGTAAAGGTGAAAACAATGAACGAAAACAACTTGAGCAAAAGAAGGAGAGAAAAATGTGATGAGACACATTACATGAACATGAACACATAAAACTTTCCCTGTGAAGAAGGCATATTTTGTTGAATTGACATGAATGTTCCCTTTTTCTGGAGGGTTTAAAGAAGACCCTTTTTCCTGAACATCATTAGTCAACTGACAATGACATGCATACCTTCCACGATGAATCCTCTAGTGAGAAGTATTACACAGTTTGGACTTGATTCGTTTCCAGGTAACGCATATAAAGCATTATAAAAGTACATGAAAAAAAAAGGTTCAAAGCCCTTTACCGGTAAATAAACTGGCAGAAAGCAATGAGATTATGGCCGTGACCACCAATTTTGACTGCAATCACTGTAGATTGTGAAAGTCAGGCAGGTTGGGCCGGTGCACTGTATCGATGGGGACCAGGAGGGAGATTCAGTGGTTTTATGTGTAATTTATCAAGATGAGGAAGGTGGAGCCACTAACAATTATTATTATTTATTTTTAAAACAACAATTTCACCACCTGTATATTGTAAGTCCATGCAATACGAGCCGATGGGATCAACAATTTCACTTGGCAACCCTTTGACAGAACAACTACAAATGTGTCATAACATTCCCATATTTAACCCCCAAAACAATTCTCATCTCTGATTCAGATTGCACATTTCCAGTTCTGCCAAGTTTGAAAAATGCTACAGCATGTTTTAAGTGGCTAAGAGTGTAGCACTGTGGGCCGCTATCCAGTAAAATCCGGGTTGTACGCTGGCTGGGCTATGTAGTCCTTGCGTGGGGGAGGAGCGTTGGGCTGCGGCTGGACAGGAGGCTGCTGGACAGGAGGCTGCAGAGGGTACGGTGGCTGGCCGGGGGCGAATGCAGCCTGGCTGTAAGGCATCAGGTTGGGAGGGTAGCCAGGACCGACTGCACACAGAAAGAAAACATGGCATGAGGATGAAAGGGCTGAAAAGGCTTCAACAGTAAACACAACTTCTGTTCTGTCATACAAAGTAACCCAAAATGTTTAATTTCCTATTTTACAAAATCCAGACATGACCCAACTTCATACCAGTGGCTCTACCAGCTATTCTGAAGAAACAGAAATGCATAATGTGTGGTATTTACATTTTCTTTTTGTTTAAAGCTACAGTGTCATTAAAATGGGATTATTATTATTATCCTGTGTTAAAGGGCGTTTCTAAAAATAAAATAAAACACACACACTGTGTAATCATTAACTTGCATCTCAACATAAACCTCTGTCAATTTTTTAGTCTTGAAACTTTTATAAATTATGCAAAATATCTTTTTATCCTTGTTTTATTTTTAAGTATGACTATTGATATTTAATAATAAAATGAATATTTAGTATTTTTTGTCATAATTTTTTTGTTGATATTTATATTGGAAGGGTGTTTTGGGAGATGGTGGTGTAGAGGTTAGGCTTCCATATATATCCAATAGATCACCGGAAGTTGTGAGTTCAATACCAGTGGCTGCCACCATTATGCCCCTGAGCAAGGCACTTAACCCTCCAGGCGGACTGTCCCTGTTAGTTCACTGTAAGTCGCTCTGGATAAGAGCATCTGCTAAATGACAAATGTAAATGTAATGTTAAAAAGGGAAGTTTGGCAATAGGATGTTGTTACAATCCGACTAAGTGTTTCCCCTATCTTCCTTTTGCAGTGACACACCCTGACACTCTGTCTAGGTTAGAAAGATTTCCACACTCACTGGCTTCCTGATATGTTGGTGGCGGTACCGCTGTAAACTGTTGTCCATGGTAGGGTGATGTTGGCATGGGCTGAGGTCCGTAGCCCTGGGGCATGGGCTGAGGTCCGTAGCCCTGGGGCGTGGGCTGAGGTCCGTAGCCCTGGGGCGTGGGCTG